>JAWDGP010002797.1:440000-450000 GCA_033675545.1 Elysia crispata | reverse complement strand
AGAATATAAAAACAATGGAAAATAGATTTAACAAACTGAAGGATAAGCCGATGGGTAAGCAAATCACTCGGTCCGCATACGCTACTTCAGTGTATAACAATACCAAGATAATGATCTTCTGAAACACAGTGGTCCTTGACCAAGTTACACGTTAAGCTTGTTTTCGGCTTGTTCTTTCATTTTAAGGCGCCTATTTGCGATGAACGATAACTAAAGAGAGAGATAGAGATAAACAGAAAAATGAGGAAGGGGGGGGGGGGGGGGGGGGGAGAGACAAAAAGAGAGAGAGAGACAGAAAGAGAGAGAGAGAGAGAGAGAGAGAGAGAGAGAGAGAGAGAGAGAGAGAGAGAGAGAGAGAGAGAGAGAGAGAGAAAGGGAGAAAAACGTTCGAAAGTGAGATGCAAAATTAGTTAGATATCTGGAGATTAGAGATGCTTTAGACTGACATTCAAACAAACACCAAAAAAGAGGAAGAACGAGAGAGAGAGAGAGAGAGAGAGAGAGAGAGAGAGAGAGAGAGAGAGAGAGAGAGAGAGAGAGAGAGAGAGAGAGAGAGAGAGAGAGAGAGAGAGAGAGAGAGAAAGAGAGAACGATCGAGAGAGAGGAAGGGAGAAAGAGAAATAAAGAGAGAGGTAAAATCAGAGATCTGGCGATTAACACACACGGACATTCAAACAGACAAAAAAACATAGCAAGTGAGGGGTGAAAGAAAATGTAGAGATAAATGCTTGCAGAAAGGCAATATGAAGAAAGTCAGAGTGAAAGAGACGTAGAGACTGATGGTCAAAGAATAATGGACTACAAAATAACGCTTTAATCTTTTACTAAAAAGGAAATGTCTTTTCTAAATCATAGAAATGTCCTGCAACCTTGGAAGAAACACTGAGCGAGAAAGATAAAGAAAAAAAGCAGACTGGTGGATAATGGAAAGTAAGAGATTTACAGACAAATGCAGATAAACATGTCAATAATCTTTAGGATTCAGATAAAAACGGAAAAGAACACAAGAGAGAGAGAGAGAGAGAGAGAGAGAGAGAGAGAGAGAGAGAGAGAGAGAGAGAGAGAGAGAGAAAGAGAGGACAGAAAGAAAATAACAAGAGAAGTAGTATGAGCTTTCAAAGTCATTATAGTAACACAGAATCTCAGGAGCAAGTACAAGATATCTACGAGCATAATTGAAGAGAAAGAAAATAAAACTCACGGTTGACCTATTGCTGACTGCTCGTAGCTGTCGTATTCTATTTCCGGTTGACCCGATTGACTGAAGTATGTTTCATGCTGCTGCTGATTGTGATGGGGATGATGCCGATGATGATGTTGGGGATAATGTTGTTGATGCATACACCCAGATTGGTGGTTCTGTTGACAATCGGTAAGGCTTAAATGTCTCCGTTGCTGTTGGTGTTGCGGCTGCTGCTGCTGCTGCTGTGGTAAAGTCTGTTGGAGCTGAAATTTTTCCTGTTGAGACATGTGCTCCAGGTGCGGCCCACCCAACACCCCATGGGAGTGGATCATTTGACCTTGACCCGTGGGGTCATATCCGGTCCTCGGAGCTGTGTCGCTCTCACTGCTGCTGGTGGATCTGTCTCCTGGGCTCGTACTGCTACTCGACTGGATCGGAAAGTCGTAGTTCCCGTCGCTGGAGACACCGTTCTCAAGGGGAATCTGTGTGAGGCCTAATGGGAAAGCATCATCGTGGAGGCTTCTGAAGATATAGAATAATAAAAAAGAGACATTAGATTTACGACAAGATTCAACGTGAGCGACTTCTGCAAAAAAAAAAAAATTGATTGAAGCAATGGATACAATTTTGTACGTGCTTCACAAAAACCATTAGGCTTGCACACATTTTTGGAATAGTTTCACAAAGTTACTACTGTACTTTATTTTGTTTGACAATAATTATTAAAAATATACCTATATGAAAAAAAAAATTTCTGTCGTGTAAAAAGCTTATTCCCATGTTACCATCTTGTTTCCAGAGAAATTGAGCTTGCGAGATATCAATTTAAAGAAATCCTTCGGACTAACCTGCTTTGCAGAATATTGTAACATTGCGTTGCTAACAATGGCTGATATTTATGGCGTTCTCCAAAACCTTGTATTTTCTGGTAATCAACAATACAAATCTTCATTTGCGACGAACTACCTAACGTTTGACTTAAAAAGAAAAAGATATAAAGACAATAGCATCTTTTAATTTGTCCATATAGTATAGAGCGGAGCATTCAGGACAAAAGCGTCAGTATCAACTGTGGCAATACCACCACCACCACCACCACTACCTACAACGACAGCTCCTATAACAACAAAAGTCGTAGAACTCTGTACATATTTCTATAGAAGATTTAACCAAAGTAACATAAAATACAAAATATCCGATAATAACGGATTGTATGCGAACATTGGGAAGTTTGACCAACAGTCTAGTTTAAATAGAAACTTTTACATATCATACATTGCCAATTTTAATGAGTAATAAAGATGAGATAATAGTAGTTCTTAATTGTTAAATATTCCCTAGACCTCTTTTAATGATTTATGTTGAGCTGTAATGAGGTGAGACAATTTAAAGGGCAAGGTTAAACATTCATATTTAACATCCTTTATGCGAACCATAAATAGTTTGATGGAAGTCAGTTCTTCTTCAAGGTAGAATCAAACACTATTCCGACATTTACATAAAAAAGTCTTGTAAAATTGATATCGTCAAAGCAGACTTAGCAAGCATAAGTAGGCTTGTTTTAGCGTCAAGAAAGCATCAACCGATAGGAAAACACTAATGATCATTTATAAATTTGAAGCCTGGCTATTTAAAAAAATTTGTTTAAGCACAGAAGTACTGAAGTTGTCAAGTTGGATGTCGAATTTCCTTACTTTGTATTTAAGTGGATGAAATCCATAAACGTTTTTGAGAACGTTTGGTGTCAAATGAAATTATGTAAATGAAATGAAATAAAATTTAAAACAAAATTGGGACCATGAGAAATGCTGATTTTAATAAATAATAATAATAATAATAATAATAATAATAATAATAATAATAATAATAATAATAATAATAATAATAATAATAAAAGTAATAAAAATATCAACAACAAACCACAACGCTGTTTTTTCACTGTACTAATCTTTGTACATGGAAAAAAATTCAGGAAAAAACAAAACCACTACTGCATTAGAATCTTGAAAAAGCCCGTTGTTAAATATGCGTGCTTGGGCTACTATAGGCTTTGATGTTTTTCAAACCAAAAACTGCATTATCTCATTCTCGAAAGGATAAAACAGATGCCCATTTTCGGTAGTTGCACAAACATTTCCATCTCTAGATACTGGCCTTTAAAAAAATTCACAAGGACTTCGAATCTATATGCAACTGCATTTATGTTACTATTGATTTACTTAACCATGAATGGTCTGATTTTGGATATTGTTTCTCGACTTGTTTTATTTCTTTTTTTTTTTTTTTATTTTACGGCTGTCATTTTTGTCTCCTATGCTGTTAATTAATGGGTTTTCGCAAGAGCAATTTTCAGCAGTAAGGAATCTTTGCTTGGATCTTATACCTTTCCTTATTTGCTCGTAACTAACATAATGAAACGGAAATTTTTCTATGATAGAACTCGAAATGAAGAATTAGACCTACTGAACCCCATAAAATATAATGCTGTAATATTGGTAAGAAAATCTTGTACCGCTGCTTCCAAGTCACATTTCTATATCCTTAGGACTTCTAAATCTACATAGATTTACATTCTGACATGAGCATAATATGAGAAAAACTCTAATTCTTTACTTTCTAAATCTATTTTAACATCCTTTTCAAAGGTTATTAGAAGGCCATAAATTCCAACAAAAAGTATCTTGACTTAAGTCTTTATAATATTAAATGCTAAGCGGTTTATGAATAGATTTGGATTTTATAAAATTAGCTAACTATTCATATTGTGATACATGTTCTAATTCCATCATTTATTTTCATAACATCCAGCAAATGGTGTTTTTACCAAATAAAACTCAAAGTACATTTTGTACGGTCATTGATTTTTTTTTAATTGATACATATCGAATGGGTGGGTGAGAACAAAAATTGGAGAGAAAAACAAGAACAAACAAAACAAAAACATCTCTACAAAATATTATAAAATATGACGTATGTTGAAAATCAGAGCTTCTAAGAGGTAGATTCAACCTAAAACAATAAAAGCAGCCAAATTACTTTCCACATCTATTTAAACTGTAAACTCCTATTAAAAGGTTATGTAAGTACAAAAAAGAGGCTTGAGTTGCACATTCGGGAATTATTAGTTATTAGTTTGTACTTTCATGAAAATGAGCTTTGAAAGCATCTATACATAGACTGGGATTTTACTAAATTGTTAGCCAAATTAATATTATTATTCTAGATCTTTTGATTTTCCAAGCCTCGATCTCCCTGTATTCCCGTAATGAATGCGTAGGCGATGATCTTTACAATGCATCGTAACTCATCCCCGCAAACTTATAGAGCAATTATAATAAAAGACGTGAAGAAATTAATGAACGAATTGGTTCTATTAACTTTTTTTCGCAGACTTAATGCAATAAAGAATGTTCATGCTAAAGCCTGAGAAGAGGAACTTTGTATTTGAGAAAGAGGCAAGTAAAATTTATGCAGAAAAATGAGATAAGTCGAAAACGACAATGGCATACCCACTTTCTTTATTATCCTGAAGTGGAGATTTTTCGTCACAGTCAAGTAACTATTATTCAACAATGCGTAGTATTATTTGTATGACTGTAAGATTGCCAATGTGCTTGAGTACCTTTTTGTGTACTAATCTAGTTAATCAGAGGTAACTAAATTTTTGGCCATTAGAACAGTGAGATAATACATTGGCTTTAAATATCCAAGTTGGTCTTACTTTAATGCAAAAACTTTGCAGGGTTCTCTTTCATTCATATTTATTTTTTGTTTAGGATAGATTTTTTTTTAATCCCAGCCTACGACAAGGCATGTTTTATTGATATAAAAGTTTATTGCGTATGAAAGGTACTACATAGTTATAAGATGTCACTTTGTTTTATAATCCGCAACAACTCTTTATCAAATAATTCTTTCCCTGTCCCACTATATTATTAATTTTCCACGAAACTGGTTTTAAGCATAATACTTTTTATAATTAGCTCTAACTATTCCTAAGGAAGATTTCGAAGTGATCTTAGCTGTAAGTTCATCCTCGAAAGTGCGGCAGCCAGTATTGTTTAAAAATCTAAAAAAAATTCAAAATAAACTAACAGCAGAGGAGGATAAAACCGCCGGTAGAGATGAACAAATTGCTGCCAAGATAATCGGGATAACACAGTTACAGTACCCATATGACAAATCTGTAAATCAGTGGAGATCTGCACACACTTCGATCCCGATTGCGTTTTATTTATGTATTTATTCATTCCTTTTTTCCTTTTTATTTATTTTTCTTTTGGGTGTGTGTGTATGGGGGAGGGGGATGTTAGAGAGCTGAGACTTGAAAAGTTTGGAAATATATTCTCGGCTAACGCTTACTGTTTATTTCTTTTTTTACCACTTAGGGAGTTCGACACTCCAAGGTTTGCTAAATATCTAGGCAAGAGCGTAGTCGTCAATCTTGAATATAATGCCATTTGAACAGAGATAAAAGCAGCATATTTAATTGTTCCTTGACAACCAAAAAATGACCGACATACGAAGAGTATATCTAAAGATTTTGTGTTGCCTTTTCACGAGAGACAAGGCTTTCATAAATATTTAATCACCCAGGCGGCAAATCTCTTTAACTGTACAGACCCTTCCTTTCCCAAAATAAGTCTTATATTTTCGAATCAATGCAAACAAAGAGCATTGATTTCGTTTAACCTGCGTGTGATAACCAAGCCAGATATATGGTGTTTTCGGGTAAAAAGTTGGGGAATATCGGGATTATTGAGTTCCATGAAAGAAATATAATACATATATTTTGGACAAAACAACACCTTGAGAGATGAGCAGGCAGGTTTCCGGAAAAATCAATCATGTACAGATCAAATTGCAGCCCTTAGAATCATTATAGAGCAATCACATGAATGGAAATCACCACTAATTATTAACTTCATTGACTATGAGAAGGCCTTCGATAGCATCGACGGAGCAACTTCATGGAAGATCATGAGACACTATGGGATTCCTCAAAAACTTGTAACACTCGTAGAGAAAATGTATGATGGAACAACATGTAGAATACTTAATGAAGGACAACTTACAAATTCATTTGAGATCAAAACAGGAGAAAAACAAGGATGCTTACTGTCGCCTTTCCTATTTATCCTAGCGCTGGATTGGCTGCTGAAGGAAGTTACAAGGAGAAAAAGAAACGGAATTCAATGGACTCTGTGGAATCAGCTGGATGACCTGGATTTCGCATATGACATAGCTCTATTATCGCACAACCACGATCAAATGCAAAATAAAACAAAACTTCTCAGAGATACATCCCAAACCATTGGACTAAGAATACACCCAGGGAAGTCAAAAATTCTCAAAGTCAAAACTTCAGGATCAGAAACGATTATGGTGGGGGGCAGCCAGTTAGAGGAGGTCTCAGAATTCACATATCTAGGCAGCATTATTGATGACAACGGAGGAACAGGAGCAGATATAAAGACGAGGATAGGTAAGGCACGAGCAGCATATGGATTATTGAATAAAGTATGGAAGGATCGAAACATCTCTATGAGGACAAAAATAAGGCTCTTTCAATCAAATGTCAAGTCGGTACTCTTGTATGGCAGTGAAACTTGGAGCCTTACAAAAACTTTAACTTCAAAACTGCAAGTCTTCATCAACACCTGTTTAAAACGATAATGAAAATTAAATGGAGTGACAAGGTTCATAACAATATTATATGGGAAAGAACAGGACAGGAACCAATAGATAAAGAGATAGGATTGATGGAGATGGATTGCACACACGCTGAGAAAACCAACAAGTAGCATTACCAGGCATGCACTTCAGTGGAACCCGCAAGGCAAGAGAGGAAGGGGTAGACCACAGATAACTTGGCGGAGACAGGTAGAGGAGGACATGAAAAGGGGAGATATCAGCTGGAGGGAAGCTGCAAGGAATGCCCAGGATAGGGATAAGTGGAAGTCTGTTGTTTGTGGCCTATACCCTGAGAAAGGGTGAGAAAGGCATTGATGACGATGATGATGATTTTGGACAAATTGCTTAGGTGTCGCCATTCTGCCTGAAAATATAGCTATAATGACCATTTTGTTAGAAGAACAGTGCAAGAGAGGGTAACCGAATGTATTATATTATTCAAACCGGGTGATCTAAAAAAAAAAGAGGTAAAGAAACTTTTTATGCTATGATTATGGAAAAAAAAATAAAGGCCAATCAAATGATCTGATAATAAAATAAACCTTGGCATTAAGATAGTCAGAAGAAGTTGATCACCGCGAACTTTATTTTGAACCTCCGCCAATAATTTTGTTGATCATGTCCAGATAGTGTCCATATTACAAAATCGATATTTTTCTTATCAGTAAAAAAAAATTTAAAGGCATCTTTTGTTTTTCTTTGTTATGTGCGGAAGAAAATAAATATATTCAGACAAGAGGGCAATTTATTGGAACATTTTAAAGAACAGATTTTTTCGCAAGCCGTGCAGTGTAGCGTTCTTGCATGTTAGAATTCACCCATTCTCTGATTCATCGCCATTGAAAAAAAAGTTAAAAATTATGATTGGGTTAAGTGTTTCTTCAACTTTACTCAGTTTCTGCTGAAAAATTCATTCAGGTAACTCTCATATTGAAACACTATGGCCAGGCTTCAATTATTAATCAAAATCATTATTTTCCGACAATAAATTTCACGTTAAATTTAACGGATATGACTTTCACAAAAAAAAAAAAAAATACATATATATATATATATATATATATATAGTTTGAGCAAATTAATTACATTATCGACCAATGCTTATTTTCTGATCATAACTGGGGACGGCTGTTTGAATGACCGTATGTGGAAGTTGACGTTGAAATCATTGATAAATAGAACTTTTGAAATAGCTTCGTTAAAAAATACAACTGAATAAAAAAATCTTTGGAGTTATGCAGAACTAAATTAAAATAGCTTTTATCTGTTAGGAGACCCTGTATAAAATGAAGAATGAATCTAAGCAAATTTCATAGCGACTTTAGACAGCACTCTTATAATCAGCACATCGATTTCATGCCTTATTCAACAGGTATGACCGTGAATGCAATATGAGAGAAACAAATGTGTAGAGAAACATCGCAAGTTAAGAAAATTACACATAAAACAAATAAGAATACCTTAAAGTAAAAAAATAAAATATAATTGCCTTGAAGTTTAAAAAAACTAATAATATTAATAATAATAATAATAATAATAATAATAATAATAATAATAATAATAATAATAATAATAATAATAATAATAATAATAATAATAATAATAATAATCACAATAATAATAATAATAATAATAATAATAATAATAATAATAATAATAATAATAATAATAATAATAATAATAATAATAATAATAATAATAATAATAATCCATCAGGTTATCTAAGCACTGTCATACTCTCACTTATTCTACACACTCCACAGTTGGGCATGCAAAATAAACGATACTTAAATTCATAAAGAACCAGACAGGCGATTTAAAATTCATTAAAAAACACCAAACCTTTTAAACCGAGTCAGTTATCAGTAACTAGGCCTATATAAAAGCTATAGGGGTAGATCTACTCATTAAATAAATGACAGTGAAAGTTCAAATCCTACCCGCTACATCTGGTGTTGATGAAAATTGTTTCAAGTTCCCAAACCGCTCTCACAGAATGAAACCTGGTAAAGATTTACAGCTATATCTTGATCTAGATAAAAATCTATGACTTTTCTAGTATCTCACACATTAGCTATACATGCCCTAATCGCTAGTTACAGAATATCGGATCATTGACGAGAAAGTTCTCACCTGATCATGTTTTCCACAGAGCATCCCTGCCAACTTCACCGACGAACATCCTGACTATCGAGAAAAGTTTAGAGTTGAAGAAATAGAATCTAATCTGCAGGGTTTATTTCTATATATTTTTTTCAAGTTTTCTATCCCGAATGAAAAAGAAAAAAAGAATTCGCCGAATAATCGATAACATATAGAGTCTAGATTCCGCAAGGGTTTTTTATATTTAAAAATCTTTCCACATCTTGTAAATTAAGAGTAAAAACAAATAAACAAACAACGGAAAACCCTACGATTAATATCTTAACAAGAACGAGCCGAGCAAGACTTAAGAGTCTCGAGCTTATTAATATATTCAGAGATGAAATATAGTAACGGACTCTAAAGGCTTTTCTTTTTTTCAGTCATCAAAAACTAAGGTCCAGTGAGAGAGAATATTGTGGTGTAAAACTGAATTTGTCGGACTTCCCCCACACCAAAAAAGCCCACCTCGTGGAAAGACAAGAGAGTTTCGAATGTCGCTCCGCAGTGAACGGACGGTGTTTCTGCGTGGCGCCATCGTAACTTGGCCAGACCAGAGAGATTCCCGGCACTCCATTAGAGTAAAAAAAAAAGATCTAGATCTGGATCTGGGGCACAAAGAAGTGAGTGTGGCATGAATTATGAAGCAATTAGATTTGATACAGACAACCAGAAAGAAAGAAAGGAAGAGAGAGAGAGAGAGAGAGAGAGAGAGAGAGAGAGAGAGAGAGAGAGAGAGAGAGAGAGAGAGAGAGAGAGAGAGAGAGAGAGAGAGAGAGAGAGAGAGAGAGAGAGAGAGAGAGCGAGAGAGAGAGAAAGAGAGAGAGAGGGAGGGAGGGAGAGAGTACATGTAGGCCCTACAAATAAAAATAATTAGGTAGATAGATACAGATAGATGGGTACATAAATACATAGATAGACAAATAGATCGATAGATAGAGAAGTGGATGGAGATTGAGGAATATAGATAAATGAGGAAGC
>JAWDGP010002797.1:365000-432500 GCA_033675545.1 Elysia crispata | reverse complement strand
AACGTTGTCAATATGATCTATGCTATGACTCAAAGCTCAATCAAAAGCTCTTGCGGTTCAGTTAAACTTACACTATCGGTTTAGCTACCTTGCATTAAGGGATATCATAGTCTCCAGATTTGACCACTAATTATGGAAATGGCCTTGTCCTTAAATCGGGTACTGTCTGTGTCTTTTTGGGTAAGGATTGACTTTCCAAACTTGTGTGCTTCCATGAGTTCAGAACATACATAAGAGAATGTTAATCTCTCAACATTGGCTCGACGGGGCTGAGGGTCGTATGGTCAGTTAAGGACACCGCTGGCGTAATAAAGTAATTACAGGGTCTGTTGCAAGAAGTGAAAGGGTTTTTCACTTTGCCTTTGAATCGGGTAGGAGACAAGGTCGAGGAGATCAACGCGGAATGAATGATGAAGTTAATTGAGGAGTTTGAGAAAATTTGTACACCTGGAGTTGTACATTGAAATTGTGTGTTTATTTACTTACATCTTTCTCATATTTACTTATTTATTTTGTCTTGTAAATATTAGGCGCACTATTTAATATTTCCAATCGTAAAATTTCACGACGAAACAGTGTAGACTCAGAGAGCGCGAAATCTCTAAAAGGATAGCTGCGAAATACTGTTCAATATTTAGTTATTCGATATTGTTAATACGGTTGTTATAATTTTATCGACATCATATTTAAGGAGATGATTCAAAAAAAGTTAATGAATCTATTGCATTTGTACTGTTAATCATATAATCATGTTCATAACAAGTACAAGTACAATAATTTTATTGTTTTATGCTGTTTATAAAGTGAGACATTAATTGATAGAGATATCGTTTTTGGGAAGAGCCCATCGAAAGCTAAGATAAACGTCAGAGAACCCAAGTCTTTGTTATCATTTAACAATTGAGAACCATACACTATTTACGTAAAAAAAGTGGGTGTGGTAGACGTCATTTGACAAGAAGACATTAACAAAGAAAAGTAAGTTGTGACGAATGACTCTACTGGGTCGAAACCCGTTTGGTCCATGACTCTGCAATGTTTGGCGGATCGCAGAGGCACGTTATTGTCCACTGAATACAATGTACAACTTCCAAGATCCGTATCGGAACGGCAAATCTCCACCTTTACCAAACAACCCTTGGTTCCCCTTCAGCTGCCACTCCGCCTACTCTATATGCCAGACCGGAAATCTTGTTGACACGGTTAAAACTCCAAGGACAGAGTAGAATTTTTTTTTCTGGAATTAGTCTTGAAGGGAAGGAGAAGGAACCTTATGCAGGGATGTCAAGTAATCTGAGTCTTGGTGGAATGACCAAAACAATTTAGATAACAACTTAATGTTATCAACGCTTCTGAAATTGTTCCAAGACCATCGAAAAGAAATAGATCTACAGCGGTGGCTATGTTATCATTTTATTGATGTCGGTGGGAGCTTGTAGTAATTATGACATTTTAACAATGTGCAGCCAATAATATGAGAGAAGTTCACAGGGTCTACGATGGACAAAATACGCTGGTTTCGTTCGCACTGCGTCTTTCACAGTCAACGTTTCATTATCCTTTCTCAAAAGGAAATAGAACAGCCCCGAAAAATACTCAAAAAATTGGATGGTGAGAGGTGACGATGGACGGAGAAACGAGGTACCAAGAAAATATTACAAGATAATCTAGATATATACTACAGTTCTTATGTTACAGGTTAAGACTAGTATGTTTCTGATGTTAAGAACAGAGTCCTTGACGGGCTTCCATGTTCTCTTGTTCATATTCTTAATATTGCTGTTCCTACAGAGAGACAGTAAGAAAAAGAGAGAGAGAGAGAGAGAGAGAGAGAGAGAGGAGGGGGGGGAGAGAAAGAAAAGAGAGAGGAGCGAAGAGAGAGACATATCGATAGTTAGAGAGATAGAGACATAAAAAAATAAAAAAAAGGGGAAAATTAGATAAAGAAAGAGAATGAGAGAGAGGGGAAAAATGAAAAAAAAAGTTGTACCCAAAAGCCACACATGTTTTATAGCTAGATCTATTATGGGCAATAAGAACTTCGTTTGTTTATGATAATGACGCATTCAACGTGCTGTTTCCCCTATACAAAATCTGGAAGCTAAGGGAAGGGCTACACCTATAAGATAAATGGAAGGTGTTTCACCTGCTATGGATGTGAATTTTAGAAATCGCAAAATCCAAATAAGAAAGATGGTTCACGCGTTCTTTGAAGTTAAGTAATAGCAAAATGATAGGAAATCTATATCGGTTTGGAAAAATATTACAGAGAAAAATTAATGAATTTGCACGTTCGAAGTTTAGTTCCCATCCTTAACGCTGACTGTTTAACCACATCAGTTATAACTAGTTCTATATCCAAAACATAATATCAAGGACTTTTAAAATGTTATGTTGAACATATAGCTTGGTCTTTCATTGTTAATTGTGCCGGTTAAAATACACAAATGCAACGGTTTTTAATGTATTAGATCAAGGCTAGACATTTACAATATTGCTTGCTCGTGTAAAGAGAGTAAGGTACATTTTGTTTTCCTACTATCAAAAGATCACCCGGGCGATGCTATAATTAAAATTGATATTGATTTAAAACAAAATTGAAAAACTCTAAAATAATTGGAAATTTCAAAGCAGGATATGATAAAATCTTGAAATACTTATTTTTTTTTTTAATTCACACCATTGGTGGTTGCACAGTGAGTTATCCTCCTTATTTTGTCGAATCAGGCCTTGTAAAAACAATGCATCACAAGAATCTATAATTCATAAAACCAAAATAGAAAAAAAAAGTAACGAAAACAAAAACAACCACTGCAACTAAGTCTTTTCCTTGGAAATCTTCTATTGAAAATGGTTCAATAACATAATTCTACACCATTTTGCTCCTGATGTGATTTTACATAGATCTGTAGCTCAAACGCAGAGTCGGAACGGAATGCGGATTAAACATGATTTGTTCACGTCAAAACAGCGGGTGAGCATCACAAAAAGGATGTTGGTATGCACGTGTATTAAAAAAATACAATAATGAAGTCACAGTGTGTCTGCCTGCCTCGCTGTTGTATGTATACGTGTGTACAAACATGTCGAATATCTTTCTTTGTTCACTCTTTCTCTTACCCACTCAATCTCTTTGTAACTCTTCCTCGCTCCCGCCCAATCTGTCGTATTTTCTACTCATTGCATTCATATCTCACGGATTCAAAATATGGACCTTTCAAGCCTTCCAATAGCGACAAATTTATACTAGTTTTCTCATTATTATAATTATCATACTTATTTACTTTGCTTATTATTGAAAGACAAACTAATCAGGATAAATTGCTGTTGATGATGTTTTACCAACCACCATAATCTCAACAAAATTTACTACTACTGATTCTATTAACAATACTAGACCTGCGGACACTATTTCTACATCTCAGTCTTGATCTTGCATTCTTTTGGCGACCATAACATTGGTTTGTGAGTTGGTGTTTGAAAGCGGTGTTTAGATTTGGAAAGCTTTTCATTTGCTGACATACATAATTTAACATTTAATTCACAGTTGTCTGGAACTCCCTTTGTATGGTTTCTTTTGTACTGCAAATTAAACTGTGTATCCATTGCAAGTCCGTGACCATCATAATTATAGTACTGTATACTTTTATTTTTTTCCCTTGCTTTTTTAGTCATTCTCTTGCTTAATGACTATTCATTTCATTCTTCTCTTTATGACCACCCGTTTGTTTCTGCCTGCATTTCTCATTGATTCAATCTGCTTCTTCGTCTCATAGACTACTCAAACGCTCAGAAATATATCAAGTGCAATGATAAAAAAGAAGCAAACAAAATCCTCCCACATAAATTCTACCTTTATCTTATTTCTCTCTTCCGCCCCCCTTTCTCTCTCTCTCTCTCTCTCTCTCTCTCTCTCTCTCTCTCTCTCTCTCTCTCTCTCTCTCTCTCTCTTTCTTTCTCTTTCCCTCTCACACACACCTTTCCGCAGGTGCTCAACCCTATAAGAAAAGAGGAAGGAATGTGAGGTCACATCAACAAGGGTATCCATTACATTGGAAGACTAGCGGAGGGTCAGGAGATGGACATTGGTCACCGATGTGTCAGACTAAGCGAGCAGTCCAGGGCCGTCCTATACACGGTGCTTTATGATTGACCAAGGAATGAAAGTATTGGAGGAAAAGGTCAATGGAAAGTGGATACTTTTATCTTAGTCCATTATATTTGCTATTTTAATATTAGCTCAGGAATATGACAGTTGATATTCCCCAAAATATATTTTACACTAACATTAATTTCTTAATAGCTTCATGTACCCCAAGTCTCTCTCACATTGTATTACGATACGCTTTATAAATAGCAGTGCCACAAATACTTGCGTATGTACTGTGTTCTCTGTTCACATTCATTATTTTATATCCTCTATATCGGCTCTCCACCCTACCTATGTTTGACAGCCAAAGCGGGTCTCATAAGTGTTCGATACGATCAGAGCTCAGGCTGCAACTCTAGCTACATTTTTTTTTTAATTTTTAGATACTATGATTTAAATATTCACACAAAAAAGAATCCGGTTTTTCTATACAGTGTTATAAGATCATACCATGTAAATGCTATAAATACATTGGTAACTCTTTAGAGCACACACATTCTACTTTTCATAACTTTTTTTTCTACATTTCATAAAAATAAGAAGCAAAACGAAGATCTATCATAATGTCTCTCACCCTTAAAAATGATATAGGGCGCTCAACGTTGAAGTGACTAAACGGCAAGGATGATTAATATAAAACGAAAAGGGACACTTCACATAGTCATACCACAATGCTCTGAATAGGTGTGGGTGTGTGGGAGGGAGGGGGTGAGGTGGAGTAGAAGAATGCAGGACAGAAGACTGCAAATGAATAATGATCTTGAACGAGAAGGAAGAGCAACAGACGCTTGACGGCTAAACACAGCGGGGAGTGGCTACTCGAGTAAAAATGAAAAAGGGAATAAGAAAAGAAAAGAGAGAAAGAAAAAATGCCAATGAATTAAACGGTATAGTCCTAGTAAGAGAATATTATAGAAGAAAACCTGTCCCGCACACTCTCTCTCTCTCTCTCTCTCTCTCTCTCTCTCTCTCTCTCTCTCTCTCTCTCTCTCTCTCTCTCTCTCTCTCTCTCTCTCTCTCTCTCTCTCTCTCTCTGTGATTATAACTTGTCCAATTCATAGCTCGCCGAAGACTACGCATGACGTGATGGTCAACTCTTGACCTTGTCATTGCGCATCCGCCAACCAGTCCGTCCGTCCGTCAGTTCATCCATGCATGACCGCAATCTGACCCTTCAAAGGTGCGGTCAGTCAGGCGGCCCAGAAGAGCGGCGATCCTCGGCAAGCCGTGTAGATCTGTAAGATTCTGATTTTCTGATTTTCTGATTAAGGAATTAGCGAGTTACGCTCTAAGAGGCCGGTATTTCGATTCTCCCTACTATATCACCGGTAGGCCCGGTATTTCGATTCTCCCTACTATATCACCGGTAGGCCCGGCATCATCATACCTTGAGCTTCAGTAATTGTTCTAGTCTTGAAAGGCAGTTGAAAAAAAAAAATATGAATAGATCAATTCAGCTTACTTGAGGGCACAAATTGTGAAAGAACATTCAATCTTTTAATATAATGGAAACAAATCTGTGAAGAAAATGCACTTATTCAGTATTGTTACATTATGCCATTTAAATTTCTCGAGGATTTTTATATGAAGGTTGTAGGAACGAATAGATTTACCATTGTAAGTTATTATATAAAAAATATCTTCTAAATATATCATTGACCAAGCGCGATTTAAGACGGGGGAGGGTAGCTTTGAATTGGACCGGTTTTAAGACGGTTTAATAGAGATGGATTTCGATATTTATCTTGAATGATAATTGACCGATGAACGGTCATATGGTACAAACATTCATCCTAAGAGACCTTCAGTAATATTTAGCGACGGGGTCGATTCTCACATGAGCCATTTGGAGAGATTAGACAGATTGAAAGAGAAAAGAAGACAGATTTGGGGGGGGGGGGGGAGAGAGAGAGAGAGAGAGAGAGAGAGAGAGAGAGAGAGAGAGAGAGCGTTTGAGGAGAAACAGATAAATAAGGGGGATTCGGAGAGACTCGTTAGGGAGTAAGGTGCCATACACATTCAAAGATGAATAGATAGGTAAATGGGTATATATTGGATACAAACTTCGATAGCACGAGTAGGCTCGATGTTTTAAACGTTAAATTGAAATTGGAATTGTAAACTTTTTTTTTGCGATGTATTGCATGCATTATATAAAAGGAACCACATAAATGGTTTATGTAACATAGACTTTTTTCAACACAGTTTTAAAATCTTTGACATTTTGTGTCGATTGTATTTTTCATTCAATATTCTCCTTAAACTATGACAGTATTTTTTACTCAAAATATCAAATTTATTAAAAAATAAAATCATGATGGGACCGGATCTCCTGTAGGCAGCCCTTTTTCTTGACTATAGGAGCCTCAGTCTTTGAATGGCTAAGCTAAGCCTCGTGAACGAAACGCGATCCACAGCAACAACATATAGACCTCTTGATGTTTATACAAATAATCCTCATTCACGATTTCTTTATAACAATGCACTCCCCCATTTCTTTCTTAAGTTTCATCAACCCAAAGGAACATTACAAGTCTTATCAGCTATACTAGTCTGCCTCTATTTTCTTTTATCACTATCAAATGAATGCTCTAAGCAAATTCTTTCTCAGCCATCCACCCTCCTATCGGCCAAACTAGATTCGCCAGATCGGAGAGTATAAAATGGAGTTCCCTCCAACAATAATTTTTACAACTTTCTCAAGTCTTTTTACAACTTGCCAAACGCCAGTACAGCATGGTCAGCCCCATGCCCAGGTAGCTGTGGACCAAAGCTGTAAACTTTATGTGCGGAACTCGTCACGAACTCCATAGGAGGCGAATATGATGAGAACTAAGGCTCAAAGGGAGAAATTTTAGTTTTAGTCTTCCGTCTGATGTAAGAAAATATGAAAGGTTGAGGTCAATAGCAAACAAAGTTGGCAAGTTAAGAAATTGAACAAGCACGTCAAGGTGTGGAGAGAGAGAGAGAGAGAGAGAGAGAGAGAGAGAGAGAGAGAGAGAGAGAGAGAGAGAGAGAGAGAGAGAGAGAGAGAGAGAGAGGGAGGGGAGGGGGGGGGGGGGGGGGTAAACGTGCCGAGCTGGGAGGAGTGACAAGTTAAAAAAAAAAAAAAAAGAAAAAAGGAAAGGTTACTGAAATTTCCTTTAAGTTGTTTTTGTGTAAATAGCATACAAGCTCAAACAAAGACGAAAGGTATGATATTCGAAAAATTAAAAAAAATTGACAACATAAAAACTTAACAAAAAAAATTATTAACACCAACATAATAAAAAATAAAGAATATTGAAACAGTCTGTTGCACCTTTTTAACAACTCACAGAGGTCCAAGTTGGTTGGATGGAAATACACCCACTGGACTAATATTTTGAAAATAAATCTCATTATTCAGTTTGTGTCTCCCCTCTTACTCCTGTTTGTTCTGTGTTTTGAACGGGGACCCTGGAGCTCCCACACTTTCATCTTTTGGAATAAATTTCTTCAAAAGGTGAGGCGAGCACAATATTAAGGACAGTTGAACGGGCCCAGTACCAAAGAGCCCTATGGTACGTATTGTCTTCCTTCCTCCGACAGGCGTTTGGACACTATATTGGAATGCATTTAACTGTTCACAGTACAGAAAGAAGGAAGCGTGCATCGTACCATATTGCACGGCTGGGCTAAAGGAAAAAAAAACAATAATAGTGTAGCCATGCCTTACAGCTTTGTCATCCGTAACGGAATACTTGTGAGACCGAGACAACGCCTAAGTAGATAGATAGATAGATAGATAGATAGATAGATAGATAGATAGATAGATAGATAGATAGATAGATAGATAGATAGATAGATAAGCAAGCAGGCAGCAAAAGAAAAGTAATGTGAATAAATGAATAGATTGACAGCTATATCTAGCTAGTTATCAAGAATGATAGATAGATACATAAATGGACAGAAAGATCATGATGCTGTAAGTATCTAGATCAGGGGTTCTAAACATGTGGGTCGCAAACATCCTCCTCACCCCCCCCCCCCCACACACACACACACACCTTTTCCCACGGTATCGCGAGACATTCTTGGGAGGGGAGGGGATTGAAAAAGGTTGAAAGCCACATATCAAGATCGCAGTTTCTATCATGTTACATGTGACCTCTATCATAATAATGCTGCATCACGATACATACAATCAAAATAGTTTTGGGATGGAGTGGTCTCGGTGAAAAAAACATTATTGATCCTTATATTTTACCAGTACCCTCCCACTCTCCCACCTGGAAAAAAAAGAAAACAAATAACAAACACCCCCCCCCAAAGGAAAAAAAAAAACCGAAATCAACAACAAATAAAACATCATGTTTATTTAAAGAAAATTCATGCTTCGCGCGAAAAGAAAAAGCTGAAAGACGTCGGTAAAAACTGCCAAAAGATTAATTTCAACACCAACGTTTGAAAAAAGATTGAAGAAATAAACTTTAAGATAGGTAAAAGACCCATAAAGTTTAAACAGTACTGATGACGTCAATAGATTTAAGAGTTCATTCGGGAAAAAAAAACCGTGACAGAAAAGGCTTAGTTCTATTCGTTTGACTATTCCTTAATCTGATCCCAAACTTACGATTAATGATTAGTGTAAACACAGCCTGCGCGCAGTGACAAGCTAATCTACTTTCATCAGTCAAGAACCATTTCCTGTTCAAGAGGATGTCCATTGTGTTTCAGTGTTGTGTCCTTTAAAAAAAGGCATTGGGTAAAACCGTAATGCGGGCCCTCCACTACGCAGATCTATCGTCAAGCCATACGATCAAGCCATCTGATGTTTGAACTGATTCAAACGGACAGACGATAATGTGTCTCCACATTAGTCAGATGGACCATCAGGACCTATCCCGCCCTACTAGGTGAAAAAGAAATCGCGGCAAGCAGAATTAAAATAAAAACCACAATATTAAGTGCGTAAGCCCTTGTTATTTAGTATCATTCTACATGGAAATTCGACGGTGAATTCGATTCTGAAGTCAGATTTGCAAAATTCAACAATTTTTATTCCACTTTTTTTCGTCCCGCCTAAGCTGACTGACGACCAATCTGAAAATATCAAGCACTGCTTGATATCTCAGCGGCTCAGATCTGTCCATCGGATTCAGATGAATCTGAATACGATTTCGCCCCACACAATGGGGATCTATCGTCAAGCTACGCCTGATCGTATGGCTTGACGATAGATCTGCGTAGTGGAGGGCCCGCATAAAGGTTTCTTTGCGCTATTTTTAATTATAATTGGAATATTTTACAAAGTATTGGAATTAGGGGGAGGAGTGACACTGCAAAGACAAAAAAAAAAAAAAAAGAAAAGAGAGAGAGAGAGAGAGAGAGAGAGAGAGAGAGAGAGAGAGAGAGAGAGAGAGAGAGAGAGAGAGAGAGAGAAAGAGTATTATGTGATTTCTCCATGCTCCCCCTGTCGTCTGTGGCCTCCGTTCTTAACTCTATCTGAAAGGCTTGGCCATCTAAACACAATCACTGTTAAGCGCTTATAATATTTTCCCCTTCTAAAGACTCCATGCCGCCTTTGGGTGCATCTCGGTGTTACGTATTATTTTTTTCATTAATCGGCGATAACGCTTACCCTCTTTCTTTCCACTGAAGGAGAAACAAAAAACACGAAAAAAAATAATAAAATAACGAAAAAATTAAAACTCTCTGGTCTCTACCTCCGGTTATTACCTCTGTTAATACAGTGAAGACTTAAATAAGATTTTAAACTTATGACACTCTTTTTTATGGCCCTCAAACTCACACTGAGGTCCTAAAAGCTCGTGTTCATTAAAATATTATATTATTATTGTCTTAATCGTTTCACTGTGAATGACAATTAGTTTTTACCGTTTAAAATTTTTGAATACAGCGATTTCGCGAGGAGATAAGAAGAAAAAAAAAAAAGAAATATCATTATATTTTTTTTTAATTGCTACATGCGTATCAAAAATTCAAACGAGTAGCTAATTAAATACTTAATTAATTAGATAATTAGAAAATAAGATGGATATATAAAAGATGAAGAATCTCTTGATGGATTTGAAGAGTTTTGAGACAAATAATTATAATGCTAGAGAACAAACTTTCCAGCGAGATTCCACAGTGAACCATGTTTAAACCTACAGTGCCGTTTCCACCACACCTCCTCCCTTCCCCTTTAAAAAAAAAATACAGAAAAAAACTAATTTGATGTCGTCCACCTGAAGAGATAATGCATCTTCAAACTCCACCGCGGGCATACATAATCCACCTATTGTCTCTATCTTAGGACCTTGCTTGATATAATTGGTCTTGCGAAGGTGTTATCTCCACCAGCTACACATCTATCAAGGTGATTAAAGCTCAGTATTTTAATTGCATGTATGACATCAGCTTGATTACGCGACCAATCAAACCGCTGCCTTTCCGATAGAGGCGGTACAAAGACGTACCGCTCTGAATTGAAGTGATACGAGTTGAACTGGAACTCCTTGGAGGTCGGCGTACCATTCTCTGTTTAGCACCGCCTAAGACAGTAACAGCCGCATGCTTTTGTCGCTGATATGACACAGCTTCTTCAAATTTACATGACAGATTTATTCAAGTACAACATTGTTTCACAGGAGACCTCGAACTTCATTTTCGGGCGGACCGGGTTTAGCTTAACAAAGAGAGCCATGATATCGGAGATGGCACATACTGAGCATGCGCACTTGACAGTCGTCTTGGGTGTTATGGCGTGAGAGGCACTAACATTTTCTTTCGGTTCAAAAAAGGGAAAAAAAAAGCTACTGTATCTTCGAATTGAAATGTTTTTTTTTTTCCTGTGAACCAGCATGTTCTGTCTGATAAATGTTCTAATTTTGGCAGGTCAATGAGACGCGAATAGAATCTCGCTTTCTCTCAGACACCAAACACGTTTTTAGTTGTTAGGTGTTAGTAGTAGTAGTAGTAGTAGTAGTAGTAGTAGTAGTAGTAGTAGTAGTAGTAGTAGTAGTAGTAGTAGTAGTAGTAGTAGTAGTAGTAGTAGTAGTAGTAGTAGTAACAACATCAACAATAATAATAATAATAATAATAATAATAATAATAATAATAATAATAATAATGATGATGATGATGATGATGATGATGATGATGATGATGATGATGATGATGATGATGATAATAATAATAATAATAATAATAATAATAATAATAATAATAATAAAACGTGTATATTGATTTTAGATATGAACAACGGTCTTTGATTCTAACTTCTCGTTTCAAATTGGCATTTTCGCAACCAATGTTTGACTAACTTTTCCTAACTTGATACCTAGTGGAAAAAATAATCCAGGAGTTGACCGAAAAAAAAGAGAGAGAGAGCGATGAAGAGACGGAGACACAGAGACAGAGAGAGAGAGAGAGAGAGAGAGAGAGAGAGAGAGAGAGAGAGAGAGAGAGAGAGAGAGAGGGAGGGAGGGAGACAGACAGACAGAGGTTTCATTTTTTAATGTTTGTAATAAAACTATCCCAACTCTCAACAAGTTTAGCACAATCATTATTTTCATATATATAGTATCTGATACTGGAAAAGTTACAATGCAAAAGTGTAACTTGTCACCTTTGGCATCGTTTCTCTTCTCTATGTAAAACAAGAGTAATAATAATTAACTACAATGTTTTGATAAACGTAAACATCAATATTGAGCTCCACAAATGACTTCCAATCTCTTATTTTTACATAGCAGATTGGTTTTTAATGGTCACTTTTACAAAATCAGCCCAGCATGAGCACCGATGTCAAGTTTTTAACGTCTATTTGATAATCGTTTAATCAAAAGCCAGTTTTTTCGAGTCTCATAGTCTCATTGCAAGTTAAAATAAAGAACAAGGTTGAAGCAGACAATACAAGGATACATGGTGGTATATAGAGTCCCAGAATTTACTGTATACTAAAGTTCTGTTTAAAAAAAACCCTAGAGGCGTCAACTTTTGAACAAAACTTATGCATGTCAATAATTTTGTAGGAAAGTATTTCTATTTGACAAATAAAACAAGCAACTAATAAACCACGTTTGACAGTGCACTGGTTGTTAACGCAAGCATCGCAACGCAAGAAGGCGAGTCTTCCCTACTGAGCAAGTGTGGAGGTGTTTCAATTAATGTTTGTGGTTTATTCGAAGTTCTAAACCCTGTCTCATTCTCGTTATCAAGTTACTTGAGTTTTCGTTCTTAATAATTATTATTTTATCAATTGTTTTCGGTTTCTTTGTCTTTTTTTTTTTTTTTTGTTTGTTTTGTTCTGTTTTTATTTTGAAAATCAATGCAGTTTACCGGTGTATTAAATCTTTCAGTTTTCCTCCCGAAAGAAGTGGTGTGAGTCGGAAGTTTCAGTTTCAATGTAGACCATCTTAACACTAGATAAGAGTTTGCACATTGATATGGTTGTTTTTGCATGCTGTCTATGTTCTCTAGATGTGAAGCCTAGAGATGGAGCAAACACAATCGTAATATGAGATCTGACATTGCACAGGAAATTACAGTAACGCTTGATGCCTCTCGATTGTAATTTTTTTTCCTCCCCCCCGGCACAGGCTCGAGGAATACTGGTTGAAAGAATACACATATTCTGCTTCACGATAAGATCTTAAAATACTTGACAGATAGAGTATGCGCTTCAACGTAAAACATAAAAACAATATGGATCCACCTCTTACATGGACAGCACTGACAAATCTATACTTCTGGAATAGAAAGGGATATTGCCACTCTCTGCTTAAACTTTACACCACCGTGCGTGTGTATGTTTTATGAATTCGTGTAGTATCTTTCGTTGAAATGAGCAAAATTCCTTTCTAGAGATTGTCTAGCGTATAATTGTAATCTTTTTTTAAAAACTGAAAGTGAAATAGCAAAACCAACACTGCGCTAACCCTGAAAATGATGAGATTTTTAGAAGGGTTATTAGTTTCCAAACAAGGTTAGTTTCTAGAGAGACACGTGAAAGTAATTATCGCGTCAGTGCAAGTGTCAAGTGGGAGTCTTAGCTCTCACATGAAGTCATTGAATTCATCGGTCTATGAACAATGCCTTTTCTGTTCCCACTTAAATTGTAAAAGTATCTGTAGTTATTTTTGAAAGAAATTGTCTCGTAAAATAATGCGAGCAACAACTCACATACATCGTCTCCATAAAACTTCACTATACATAGAGTTTGTTCCAATTTCAGACATAATATTATGTGACCGTTCAAATATTTGAGACATTACTCCACTTGCGATTGAATGTTATAATTGAAAATGGAGATGAATTTGGTTGTATTTTTACGACGAGATACTCGTTTTGGGTGGGGCAAAAACTTAAGAGAAATTATCGCGTTTGAAAAGAATTTTTTTTAAATCTAATTCTTATTTATTTATTTATTTCGGTGAGTTGACTAGATTTAGTGTGATGAGTGATCAGACTCAGAAGAGATTAGAATGACAGATAAGTGCAACGACAAGAACGATCTTTTATGGTGGAATTTATTTAATGGCAATCGACGAATCATAACTACCTTTGAAACAAATTTTGTTTACAGAGATGTATGGACAAAATTCAAAGCTAACATTGATATGAGGGGAAAAACCATAGTTGATCTTAACAGACGGAGAATGCGCAATTTCACTTTTAAAACTTCAAATTTTACTGGAATGTTGCATTACTTTTTTAGTTTATTTTAATCCTTTGATCTTTCCAGTAAAACTAATCTGAATTTCGTTAACATTTCAGTTCATCCTCCGTTTTGAACATGTTCCATGAGCGCCTTTCAAATTAAAATCAAACTTAAATTGACGATCGAAATATTCTGGATAAAGATTGTGCTCTGTTTAAACCTAGGATTAGTCTCATGCCCCGTTTTCTAGGCTTAGATTTGGGGAAAACAAAGCGCTCTGTTTAAATCTAGAATTAGTCTCATGCCCCGTTTTCTATGCTTAAATTTTAGATAAAGAAGGTGCTCTGTTTAAATCTAGAATTAGTCTCATGCCCCGTTTTCTATGCTTAAATTTTAGATAAAGAAGGTGCTCTGTTTAAACCTAGAATTAGTCTCATGCCCCGTTTTCTATGCTTAAATTTTAGATAAAGAATGTGCTCTGTTTAAATCTAGAATTAGTCTCATGCCCCGTTTTCTATGCTTAGATTTTAGATAAAGAATGTGCTCTGTTTAAATCTAGAATTAGTCTCATGCCCCGTTTTCTATGCTTAGATTTTAGATAAAGAATGTGCTCTGTTTAAATCTAGAATTAGTCTCATGCCCCTTTTTTATGCTTAGATATTAGATAAAGAATGTGCTCTGTTTAAACCTAGGATTAGTCTCATGCCCCGTTTTCTATGCTTAGATTTTAGATAAAGAATGTGCTCTGTTTAAACCTAGGATTAGTCTCATGCCCCGTTTTCTATGCTTAGATTTTAGATAAAGAATGTGCTCTGTTTAAATCTAGGATTAGTCTCATGCCCCGTTTTCTATGCTTAGATTTTAGATAAAGAATGTGCTCTGTTTAAATCTAGAATTAGTCTCATGCCCCGTTTTCTATGCTTAGATTTTAGATAAAGAATGTGCTCTGTTTAAACCTAGGATTAGTCTCATGCCCCGTTTTCTATGCTTAGATTTTAGATAAAGAATGTGCTCTGTTTAAACCTAGGATTAGTCTCATGCCCCGTTTTCTATGCTTAGATATTAGATAAAGAATGTGCTCTGTTTAAACCTAGGATTAGTCTCATGCCCCGTTTTCTATGCTTAGATTTTAGATAAAGAATGTGCTCTGTTTAAACCTAGGATTAGTCTCATGCCCCGTTTTCTATGCTTAGATTTTAGATAAAGAATGTGCTCTGTTTAAATCTAGATTAATTAGTCTCATGCCCCGTTTTCTATGCTTAGATTTTAGATAAAGAATGTGCTCTGTTTAAATCTAGATTAGTCTCATGCCCCGTTTTCTATGCTTAGATTTTAGATAAAGAATGTGCTCTGTTTAAACCTAGGATTAGTCTCATGCCCCGTTTTCTATGCTTAGATTTTAGATAAAGAATGTGCTCTGTTTAAACCTAGGATTAGTCTCATGCCCCGTTTTCTATGCTTAGATTTTAGATAAAGAATGTGCTCTGTTTAAACCTAGGATTAGTCTCATGCCCCGTTTTCTATGCTTAGATTTTAGATAAAGAATGTGCTCTGTTTAAATCTAGAATTAGTCTCATGCCCCGTTTTCTATGCTTAGATTTTGGATAAAGAATGTGCTCTGTTTAAATCTAGATTAATTAGTCTCATGCCCCGTTTTCTATGCTTAGATTTTAGATAAAGAATGTGCTCTGTTTAAATCTAGATTAGTCTCATGCCCCGTTTTCTAGGCTTAGATATTAGATAAAGAATGTGCTCTGTTTAAATCTAGAATTAGTCTCATGCCCCGTTTTCTAGGCTTAGATATTAGATAAAGAATGTGCTCTGTTTAAACCTAGGATTAGTCTCATGCCCCTTTTTTATGCTTAGATTTTAGATAAAGAATGTGCTCTGTTTAAACCTAGGATTAGTCTCATGCCCCGTTTTCTATGCTTAGATTTTAGATAAAGAATGTGCTCTGTTTAAATCTAGATTAGTCTCATGCCCCGTTTTCTAGGCTTAGATATTAGATAAAGAATGTGCTCTGTTTAAAACTAGATTAGTCTCATGCCCCGTTTTCTAGGCTTAGATTTTGGATAAAGAATGTGCTCTGTTTAAATCTAGATTAGTCTCATGCCCCGTTTTCTAGGCTTAGATTTTGGATAAAGAATGTGCTCTGTTTAAATCTAGATTAGTCTCATGCCCCGTTTTCTCGGCTTAGATTTTGGATAAAGAATGTGCTCTGTTTAAATCCAGAATTGGTCTCATGCCCCGTTTTCTAGGCTTAGATTTAACACAAATACTTAGATTAGTGTTTTGGACTATATCGATGTCTCCGTGCAAGAATCAGATATCTGCATTATGTATTAACGTTTCCTTTATCATCAATTTTTATCTTCACGTAGTTATGGGATTCATGAACAGTTCATGAATTTTAAAGCAGCACGTGTTCAGTCTTAATTTTATTTTATTTTATTTTATTTTATTTTTTGTAAAGAAAACATACTAGGTCAAAATGGTCGAAAAGGTAAATGTAATGATAGTGCAGTTATACATGATTTTTGCTATTATCTGATTGTTGTTTTTTATCAACGAGTCTGCGATATTATGTTATCTCTTTTAATGAAATGTGAATTTCAATTATTATTCACCAAGACGATGGTTAAATGTTGTATTAATGAAGGCTATCAATAATATGTCATACGATGCTAATGTAACTCATTAAAATTTCACAGACCTAAATCGAATCGAAATGACTGTGGTCAGGCTGACGTGTTAAGTAATTCGAACATATTAGTGTGCCTCGAGTATCTTAGGGACTCATAGCGGGGAAAAGTGCAAACATCATGACGTCACAATGTTCAACAACTCATTCACTCTAAACATTACTACTGGACTTCCTCCATAGTTATAAGGTCATATAGACAAAATCATCAAAAGAAGTTAAAAAAGCCTCTTTACTTTCGATTCCTGCTCACACAAATCTGTCTCCCGAAACGAACCGAAAAGACGCAACCTGTCAGAAAATGAAGCCGAGAGAGTCAGGAGCAAAGAGAAGGAGTGTGACCGAGTGCAAGCTTGTCAACACACTCAGCAATATTCCCACCGTCTTGAGTTCATACTATGCCACGTTAGAGCGGTTAGACAGCAACAGGAAACACGGTACACACAGGTAACATCTAGCTCCTCTCAGACGATGTGACCTCGGCGAAAAAGGTCATCATCTTACGAGGTGGTCTACACTAGATCCGAGGACGGACTGATAATTAATTGGTGAATCTAAAAACTTTCCATTGACACGAATTGTTCCTGTTCGTTTGATTGTTTAAGGCTTATGAAGTACATGTCCTCACCTAAATCGTGAGAAATTAAGTCATTTCATCGCAAGTTTTGGACAACGGTCCTGGTAATATGCGTCACCTGGCCTCCTGCAATACTTTTATATCAATATGTTTTCTTACCAGTTAAAGAAGCCCCTTCAAATTTCGGCAAAATGTCATTCACATTAAAATGTAAATACTAATTTAGTAGAAAAATGTTAATTACTGTTTCACAAAAAAAAATGCTCACTACAAATTCATAATTTGCACAAATGAATGAACGGGTTTGTGACCTGATCGAACTGAACCATTTTACCTTGATCAAAACTACTAGAAGGTTAATTATCTTTGTTTTGACTAAAATATTTTATGGCAATAATAAACACAATCTCAGACATGAGAACCCGCTGCTTTGTTTTCCACGAATTCTATCGTGAATTCACCGTTATACATAATTTCACAGCCTCACAAATCTATAAAACAGCTTAATTTATTTTATTCTACAATTATGGTTGCGGTAAAAAAACATTTCACGATTTGCTCTTAATAAATAAAAAAAAGTTATAAAAATAATTAACATTCAGCTCTCACCCCTTGCATAAATTATAACGAACCAACCGTGATTTACTCTTAGTTTCATATCGCCAAAGCACAATTATGAGTCAACCCTTGACGTGTCTTAATGCTGTTAGACCTTGTTTCGTGGTCCGAGTTAGCCTTGTCAGGTGAAAAATCCGCTTACCCCTGACAGTGATTGATTCTCTCCTGACGAGGGTGACAGCCTTGTCATTGAATAAAGGTATGACGCCTCTTGAGGACTCCTCCTTACCTCGTTCAGAGATCTATAACTTTGGAAAGATTACCTAAGTACCTGATTGGTCTATCCGTCTTTTGACGTGTGAAAGTGTAGTGGTTTGAACCCTGATGTGTATCATCTAACCAGCAGTATCATCAAGGACTCAGCTTTGTCCTACACCAGATACATCGAAGCAGTCTATCAAAGTCTACAGGCCTGGGAGGGTGACGATTAATTACGCATGCGTGTTACGTCAATCTTAAGCATGAGGTTCTAAATGCCTGGGTTTGTTGAACTACTTTTCTGGTTCATAGACAAAAAGGTTGAAAAAAGGCCGTTTTTTTTAATCTTGTTCTTGTTCTTTGTCCACAGAAGCAAAAAACATGTAAAAGGGACCCACAATGGTACTAGGAGGTCATGAACAATCATTTTTATATCACTTATCACTCAGTTCTTAATTTTTATATCACTTATCATTCAGTTTTAAATCTCGCTTTCCGTCACCTCGATTTGAAGGACGTTATAGCCCATAATTATGTAGGTTTTTAATAACTGACTCACGTATGGCGTGTCGCAAAGACCCTGCTGAACTTTTTCCACGCCAATAAACGAAACCATTTTTTTTAAAGTTACGAATTAGTCTCTGACATACGCGGGCGGAAATCCTCGAAGGGAAAAGCAAGATTAATTAGGCTAACCTTTAATAATTATTGGTAGGACAGGTATTGCTTCCTCCAGAATTAACCCTTCATTCGCTACAAAGTTTATGACATAAAGACCAAGAGCGCGAGAGATGGGTGCTTAAATTGCTGACAGAATTTCCTTCACCTTGCTTCTATAAATACATAACAGCTTTACCTCATCTAACAGTTTGGTAATAATCATGCGCTTGTTCTGAAGCAAAGAATGTCAGTGACTGGCTGTTCATGGTCAAGTCTTTGCACTCACTTTATTTCCATTCATCTCAGTTTTGGATGCAACGACTTGAAGCAGATTATGTGCTTTCATGATCTCCTCAGAATATGCTTGGTGCACTCTCATTTTATTTTATGTCAAAACTGCTACAAAAGCTAGACAGAGAGAGAAAAAGAGAGACAGACAGAGGAGACTAAGAGAGCGAAAGAGAGAGAGAGAGAGAGAGAGAGAGAGAGAGAGAGAGAGAGAGATAGAAGAAGAAGAAGAAGAAGAAGAAGAAGAAGAAGAAGAAGAAGAAGAAGAAGAAGAAGAAGAAGAAGAAGAAGAAGAAGAAGAAGAAGAAGAAGAAGAAGAAGAAGAAGAAGAAGAAGAAGAAGAAGAAGAAGAAGAAGAAGAAGAAGAAGAAGAAGAAGAAGAAGAAGAAGAAGAAGAAGAAGAAGAAGAAGAAGAAGAAGAAGAAGAAGAAGAAGAAGAAGAAGAAGAAGAAGAAGAAGAAGAAGAAGAAGAAGAAGAAGAAGAAGAAGAAGAAGAAGAAGAAGAAGAAGAAGAAGAAGAAGAAGAAGAAGAAGAAGAAGAAGAAGAAGAAGAAGAAGAAGAAGAAGAAGAAGAAGAAGAAGAAGAAGAAGAAGAAGAAGAAGAAGAAGAAGAAGAAGAAGAAGAAGAAGAAGAAGAAGAAGAAGAAGAAGAAGAAGAAGAAGAAGAAGAAGAAGAAGAAGAAGAAGAAGAAGAAGAAGAAGAAGAAGAAGAAGAAGAAGAAGAAGAAGGAGAGAGATGGAAGAAATATTGTATTTTTAAGAGTATGCACATATAGCGAATATAAACATAGGATATGAGATGAAAATCGTCCAAATTCGCATCACTGCACTCATCAGAACTGATGATCATGAGGAGGGGTAATACTCGTTGCTATTAAATTGGAAATGCGTATATTCTACTTACAAGTTGGTCGAGCGAACGGTTAATATTCTCCTTACATGCTGGCCGAGCAGACGGTTATTTTACAAACATATAGGTCGAGCAGACGGATATTCTACTTACATATTGGTCGAGCAAACGGTTATTCTACTTACATGTTGCTTGAGCGAACGGTCAATAGTCTACTTACATGTTGATCGAGCAAACGGTAAATATTCTACTTACATGTTGGTCGAGTAGACGGTTATTCTACTTACATGTTGGTCGAGCAAACGGTTATTCTATTTACATTCTGGTCGAGCAGACGGTTATTCTACTTACATGTTCATTGAGCAAATGGCTGTTTTACTTACATATTGGTTGAGCAAACGGTTCTTCTACTTTCATATTGGTCGAGCGAGCGATTAATATTTTACTTACATGCTGGTCGAGCAAACGTTTATTCTAACTACATGTTAGTCGAGCAAACGGATATTCTATTTAAATATTGGTCGAGCAAACGGTTATTCTACTTATATGTTGGCCGAGTAGACGGTTATTCTACTTACATGCTGGTCGAGCAAACGTTTATTCTAACTACATGTTAGTCGAGCAAACGGTTATTCTACTTACATGTTGGATTCACCATTCAGAATATCCTCCCAGTCTGCAGGAATATCCATGGCTGGGTTATCCAGGGCCAAATCGCGACCTGCAAGAAATGTAAAAAAACATAAATTATAAAAATAAATCACTTCACACAATAAGGTACTGTTTAAGTATAACTTTAAAGTCCTTAGAATGCATCGTATTATGCGACAGGGAAGGAAAGAAACAAAGGTCCTAAATAGGCATTCTTTTTGGTGTGAAAACATATATGTATAAATGATCAATAGTGAATTAGCTGTGGATTAATAGTATCGCTTTTTTGTGTAAAAAAAAACTTAATATATATATATAGTTTGAAGCTATGTTGGAATAATTGATAAGAGTGCTCAACTGTGGGAGCTTTTCATAGATAAAGAAGACCGTACCTTAAATTCTCTTCATACGACACCAATTTACGGTAAGATCCTCTATATCTATATAAATATAAACATAAAAGGATAAAATGGTGGAACAACCGTTGATGAATTATACCGCTAAAAAAAATGGGATGGCCCCAGATTATAAAAGGCTCTTTATTAATTTTAGGCTTAGTGACGAAAACTTGTTGTGAGGTCGGATCCCATCTAACTAGCTCTATACGCAGCTTAACAGAAAATCGCCGCCTGATTAGATTTTCTTTTTTTTAGATTTTTAGGGTACTTGAAATTAATAAAAGAGCCTTATATAATATGGAGCCATCCCTTTCTTTTCTGCGGTTTAATTCATTAACGTTTATTTCACCATTTTAGAACCTATATAATTGTTTATGAAGTATAATTTTTCTAGAGTAGTGCATCATAGGATTCCCGGCTGCACCGTTTCTGCCTTGTCTATATGTATCTCTCAATAAACAGCTTTTACACAACTATGTTTCGTGACTTTCCTGCACCCCAACAAGACGAGTCGTGTAAATGATAAAGACCATTTTTAACAGCACTCTCAAGGCCGTCAAGGCTCTATCTTTAATGATTTTTTTTCTCATATCGGATTAGAACGCTTTGGAAAGGTTAGCTCACGAAATCAAACAGAATGATAAAAATTTTTTTTAAATGTCCTGTTTCTAGTTCTTCCCAGCATCTCTTTTTTTGCTCACGTGCACTGCTAGTCTCTACTATACTGATCCTGTTGATCTGTAATAAAATCAGGCCTTCCACCCCATAAACAAAGAAACATCACACCCGAAAAGACACAAACGCGAAGACAACAACAACAACAACAACAACAACAACAACAACAACACCAACAAAAGATAAAGATTTAAACATTGTGAAGATGTGATAAAGCAGGAGGTCTGAGCGCCTTCCTTTGAGAGAAATGTGACATTTCTCTTACTTTATCTGAGATTGCGCAGTGTTAAAGACAAGATAACACAACTTGAGACTGCTAGCAACATAAAAAGACATCGGTAATAGTGTGGCTCTACTGTGCAACTAGACACAATCAAGACCTTTTCAAATATTCTGTGCTCCTTAAGGCCAAGTAATAGGGCTGCATTGGTTATCAACCTGGTTTGGTTATCTTTGAAACTGGATCAAGACACCAAGATGCTTGAATATTTGTTAACATTATAAAAGGTGGAAGTTCATCAGCTTATTTCGTGTATGAATACAAATATGCATGATTAAAAACTTTACCACAGAAACCGTAGTGATAAAAGGAAGCAATTTCACGGCACATATATACCGTAGGGCACACAACCAGCTGTCTGGCTTTTCCTTGTGCTGGACATCAATAAACTATTGGCGTGCACATTAACTCAGGGCTTCTGTGACCTATCTTTATTCCCTAGCAACGTTTGTGTCGTTTCCACAAAACTCCTTTAAAATACAACTCTCAAGCCATTTATTTTTCTTACTTTTTTTATCTCTCTCTCTCTCTCTCTCTCTCTCTCTCTCTCTCTCTCTCTCTCTCTCTCTCTCTCTCTCTCTCTCTCTCTCTCTCTCTCTCTCTCTCTCTCTTTCACTCTGTATGAAAAGTAAACAAGACGGTCAACCAGTGACAGAAGCATAGGCAGACAAAGTTAATTCTAAGAATCTAAAATTACAAGTAACATATAATGCTAGTTATGGGAGATCTATTGGGTTTAAAAGTTTGTTTGTTTTTTGTTTTTTTTAAATGATGAACTTGTGATGAGTGAACGGAACGCCTGTGCTAGAGAACTCGAATTTCCAGACAACCGTTTTACAATTCATTGTTTAATATGGAAGTGTTCACTTTGATAAATGTTCAGGTGACATAATTTAGTTCCATTGAAATATTGGGAATCTGAAGCTAACCGGAGAAATGACTCGTTGAGAGATTACAAATCTGTGCACTCGAGATCTTCAACCTTCTGCGTGATATTTGCGGTACCTGACCGTGAGCGACAATTATACTATTAGAGCCGTTACTGAAGGTGGAGAAGCTAATTGAGTTAGAGACACGAGGTGGAGAAACAAAATATTATACTGTTACATCGAAGGACAAAATGAAAAATGAAATAACTATTTTAGGGTAAAGCGGTGATCCAGTAATAACAAGAGAGAGAGAGAGAGAGAGAGAGAGAGAGAGAGAGAGAGAGAGAGAGAGAGAGAGAGAGAGAGAGAGAGAGAGAGAGAGAGAGAGAGAGAGAGAGAGAGAGAGAGAGAGAGAGAGAGAGAGAGAGAGAGAGAGAGAGAGAGAGATAGAGAGAACTGCCTCATATTTACTCAGATTTCTTGGATTTTTTTTTTTAATTTAAAGTAGAGTTACACGCCGATAAATTCTACGGAATTGGAAAAAAAAAAAAATACAAATTCGTGATATTAATTTGTGGTAAATTAGAACCTGATATAAGAGAATATAACGGTTCGATCTAAAACATAATATTATGCAGAAACTTAAAGCTACAAAGGTTAAAATAAGGGGAGTATTGTAAAGCATGCAATGAGTATATGGTTCGAGTTACTAATTTCAAGATTATATTATAATAAAACAAAAGATTAAATGAGATGGGTATTGAAAGACACACAGTAAGTGATTTGAGTTTCAAGCTACAAGATTATAGCAACATAAAATAGTGTTAAAGAAATGAAAAGGTCCAAAATATTTTTTTATATATGAAAAACATTAATGGTACAGCGTCACAAACTTTGCATAAAACGAAATGGAATTGTACTGAATGCCAAGTGATTACAAAATTATGCGTAGTAGTAGTAGTAGTAGCAGTAGCAGTAGCAGTAGCAGTAGCAGTAGCAGTAGCAGTAGCAGTAGCAGTAGCAGTAGCAGTAGCAGTAGCAGTAGTAGTAGTAGTAGTAGTAGTAGTAGTAGTAGTAGTAGTAGTAGTAGTAGTAGTAGTAGTAGTAGTAGTAGTAGTATTGCTGTTTTGTTTTGTTTTTTGCTTTTATAATATTCACAGGAGACTGTCTTACACAAAATTACTTTTCTAATGCGTTAAAAAGAGCAACAGAAGGACAAAGAAAACAGTTACATGGCAAGGCAAAAAAAATAATAATAATAATGTTTTAAAGTTGAACTTTCTTGATTACATTCATCCCGTAAAGGTCACAATGCAGTAGAAGTTTGCGCAAAATAAATAATGGTGCCCTACAGAGAAGATAGAAATCCCTACAGAAAACTGTAAAAAAAAAAGTTGTTTATAGGCCGTGACAAAAGTAAGATTTCGGGTGCTCGAAACAAACAAAAAGTTAATAAAGTTAATGGCACAATAATACAATAATAAAAGAGAGATTGGAAGAAGAAATAAATACAAGATCTAAGAAGCTTAAAAAAAGACGAAGAAGAAGAAGGGCTGTGCTCGAGTAAGGACAAACTTAAGAATATAGAACATATCAAAAATTATATCATTAATAAATAGTTAAACTATGCAATGAGTCAGGGAGAAAAGTTATATTGTTTTGTTTACTTTTTTTTATGGTGTAATATTTTCAAAACATCCGTCAAGTACAAAGAGATTAAAACCATATGCCGCGTTGCAAACAATCTATAACTCTTTGAGAGACACAAAAAATGGAAACAGAAAATAACAACTGTAACAAAAGAAAGTTATATTTAGAAGTTTAGGTAAAACGGCCAAATCGAGGATTTAAGTTCTTTTTAAACCCATATAAAAAGGCTTGCAATCGGTGCAAAAAAGTGCATAATGATGCTCTGCCTTTCGGGAATTCATAGCTGGCTGCGCATTTTTTAAACCTACATGATAAAAAACTTTGAAAAAAAAAAGATAAACAAATAGTTTTGGGTTCTACATAAAGATTCAACTATTCTTATTGAGACATGGCAAGCCAGAAAATGCGCTTTTCAACATGATTTGGCACGCCGTGAAACAAGACAATGTTCAGTACCGTAACAAGATTTTTCTTTTCTGATGTAACTTGAAAAAAAAAATTTACTCTCCTCTACCTTGACCTGTGACATCTCCGGAGTGATTCAAGCGACAAAGCAACGACCTTTGACAACGGCTCACCAAAGATGCAAGGCTGAGCATCTAAGCTGAGGTCACCCGGGTTTATGTAAACGCTTAACCCAGGTCTAAAGCGCTATGGGAGAGTCCTCCTCTCTCCTCAGACGGACACATTGTCATGGCTCGTCCTGCTGTACATTACCCGGCTTAGCAAACACAACATCCGCCTACGTCACTTGTGTGTGTGTGTGTGTGGGGGGGGGTGCTTTATTTACAATCTTCAATTTTGTCTCAAGTTTTTAAAGTTGTTTTCCTCATCATAATAGATCTCTAGTTATGTCTTCAGCCCAATGGTTCACTCATTATGTGCGTGCTTACCTTTTTAAGTGTTGTCTGCCTGTGCTCTCTCTCTCTCTCTCTCTCTCTCTCTCTCTCTCTCTCTCTCTCTCTCTCTCTCTCTCTCTCTCTCTCTCTCTCTCTCTTTCTCTCTCTGTGTCTCTCTCTTTCCCTCCCTCCCTTTCTTTATCTCTCCATTCGTCATTCTTTCTATTTAACTATCTATCTATACTTCATCTCTAATACCAGATTAACCACATATGATTCGGCGAAACAGAACTAAATCTTTTTTTTTTATAATCATAAAACCCCGAAAAAGACACCAAAGTCGAGGGAGTAAGATCCTCATACCAGATAATTGATAAGCCCAAACAAAAATAATGGAGTAGGCTTGGCCCCTGGAAGAGTTCATCATTTAATAGCAGATACAGTAATAGAGATATGTGAAAAACGAAGAAAATGAACAAAAGCATAAAAGGGAAAAAAATAATAAAAACAATACTCTGACGGTGACAGCATTAAAAAAACCCAGTCCTTTCCGGCAAATCATTCGTGCTGTTCTACTACTTCTAGTCCATTAAGGTGGAGCTGAGATGTTGAATCCAGCAAGTGACATCCGGTAAAATAGTATTGTAGCTCAGCGTTACGTTTCACAATCAACTCTAAGTAATATTTTTTTTTCCAAATCAGTAGGAATAAGCCATAACATTATGAAAAGTTTTAAAATTTTCCTAGAATTTCTGCAATTGTTTGTTATGCACGTTCTGTCGGTCTCTCTCTCTCTCTCTCTCTCTCTCTCTCTCTCTCTCTCTCTCTCTCTCTCTCTCTCTCTCTCTCTCTCTCTCTCTCTCTCTCTCTCTCTCTCTCTCTCTCTCTCTCTCTCTCTCTCTCTCTCTCTCTCTCTCTCCTATCTATATATTATCTATCTTGAGAAAGAAATGAGAAAGAATACGGCAAGAGTAATGAGAGAGAAAGATATATATATATATATATATATATATATATATATATATATATATATATATAGAGAGAGAGAGAGAGAGAGAGAGAGAGAGAGAGAGATATTTTACCTTTGTCAGTTACCAGGCTAAAAATAATAGGATATTAATTGATCATGCTGAGTGCGATAATGCTGGTAAGTATGAAAAATTTACTTGTTTTTTGTTCTCTTATTCTCCTCCATATTTTTATTTGATGCTCCTCCTCCTCTTCCTTCCTTTTATTTTTCTTCTTCTTCCTCTTGTTCTTGTTCTTGTTATTGTTCTTCTTGTTCTTGTTCTTCTGCTTGTTTTCTTCTTCTTCTTCTTCTTCTTCTTCTTCTTCTTCTTCTTCTTCTTCTTCTTCTTCTTCTTCTTCTTCTTCTTCTTCTTCTTCTTCTTCTTCATTATCACCATATTTCTTGACAAGATGAACTTAATTTGTGGGAGACGAAAACTACCAAGTAAAGATTTTTTTCTAATCTCATCTAAGGCAAAAATCCCGATTTAACTGAATAAAAATGCTTGTTTTGCCTATGAGAGCCATAACTTTGCCAAGCTTAACTTCGTGAGAGTCATGCCTCAAAAACTTTGCTTGATTTTTTTCTCGCTAGAGTCATCCTCCTACATTTTGCTTGATTTACATCAAAAGAGTCAAGCTCTGACAGCTCTCTGCTTATTCTTTATCGTGAGAGCCATTCTATTTCATAGATTTGCCTATTTTTACTTCGCGGGAGTTGTGCTCCTACATCTTTGCTCTGTTTGCCTCGTGAATCACACTTCAACAACTGTGCTTGCTTTGACTCCTAAAAGCCACATTTTTTTTTTACAGTTTTGATTATTTTACCTCGCGAGAGCCGCGTCACTCTCTTACAGCTTTCCAGGATTTACGCAATAATAGTCATTTTCTTTTCGCTTTGCTACCAAGTCTTGGTAAAGAGCAAGAATCCTACATCTTTAATAATCTTTTTTACGGAATGGTCACGCTATGAAAGATCTGCTCAATTTCTTCTGCCATATCTTATCTTTCTATTATGCTGTTTTTCAAGAGATTTTGCAATTCATACGTATACAATAATTACTTTTAAAGTTTCAACTTCGATAACGTGTTTATAAATTTTCAGTTATACAGCACCGCGATTTGTCTTTACACATCACTCATTTTACTTTATTATCCATCTTAACTTTATTTATTTTTTTTTGTTTAATGATTGTCAATGAACTTGTAATTTACAAATTATTAACAAATTTATGTGAGGAGAGAGGGGTGAGGGGGGAGGGGTATTGACAGTGTAACAAGAATAATGAATAGTCATTGTGTGACTTTGCAAGAAAAAAAAATCGTATCAAATCAATTAAGTTTTTTTTTTCAACCTCAGATACAAGTATGCCCCTCTGCAAGTAATTGAACACTGTTGATTCTTGCTTCTAAAAGAATGATCATAGGGGCTGCATCAGCAGTTAGATTCCTTGCCTCTACATTCGTCTTTTAATATTTTCCACGGTGACAACTTGACCTTACTGCCTGCCCAATAAACTTAAAGCGTGTTATTTTTACAGCAGTGATTGTTGTTATTTTAGTTTTATTTTACCCTTTTGAATGTTTTTTTTTTTTTTTTTTTTTCTCTAGGCAGACCATACAGCAAAGGCATGACATGTCTCTCGGCAAAGAATCTTTGTCTCGTTCAGGTAACTGTTAGAGTCTCTGTCATCTTAACCTCATAGTGATGCTGGATTTGGTCGACGCTGTATGGGACGTAAAATGCTCTCTTTCTTTCTACGACTCGCTCTCTAACATACGAACACAGTCTCTCTTTCTTTCCCTCTCACTCCCTCGGTCTTACTCTGTCTCTTACTCTCTTTCTCTCTTCCCCGCTTCTCTCCTCTGTCACTCGACCACGATGATGATAATGACAATGGTCAATAACGAAAATAGCGATGAGAAAAGATAGAACTTGGTACTTTATAAATTACATTAATTTTTAAAATGGTGACAAAATGATTAACATAGAAAAAGTTCCATATATCCAGTGCATGAGTTCAAAATCGTTTTTGCAAAATTTTCTTCTCTTATTTACCTTCCCATGTTTTTCAGTTCGTTTACTTAGAGTGAGAAGGGTCTTGTAATTTCGGCCAAGCTAGATAAACTGTACAAAGCTAAGCCGAAGACAAGATGAGGAAGCAATCTTAAGCGCCTTGTTTTGTTCTACGTTGTTGTGCCATGTAAGAACACATTACAGGTTCCAGCGAAATTAGTAGATATCTGATATAAAGCGCTCTTAAATTATTTATGGGAACAGGTTGTGGCGGATTCATCGTCACTATTGTTAGTTGAGAAATGATTTATAGCTGAGAGATTAAAGGGTTAAAAGAATTAGAACAAAAAAAGAAGGATAAATCAAAGAGCAAGAACCATAAAAACCTAGGGGAAAGAGTGAGATAGATAAAGAGAGATGTGAAATAGAAAGAAGGGTTATACGGAAGTTATGCGGATGAAAAGACATAGAAGGGGCCGTAAAATAAAAAAAAACTCGGGAAAGGCAATAGAAAGACAATCAACGAATTGAGATGGGAAAACCCATTGGCTAGGAGATTGCGTAGGTGTGAGTATAAGTAGACCTCTCGCATTTCCTCATCCACTTCCCAAGATACCTTGACTCGTTGAGACACCTGCTGTGCTAAGTGGGAGGAGAGAATGATGATAATTATGGCAAAATCTTTCAATTTTCTCACGGAAGTGTCCTTGTAAAGGTAGGAAGAGATCCTTATCTGGAAGTCAACGAGAGCTATAAGATTCCCCCTGATAATCGAATGTGCCATAGTGCAATAACAGACGGAAATATTGCAGTCAGTGGATTTCGTTTTGTTCTTTTATTCACCTCCCCCTTCCCCCCAAATTAAAAAAAAAAAAAAATACCCACAACCTCTTTTGTCCCCTAACTTATTTTGCTGTATAATTGTGCTCCATAATCAACAATTTCACAAAACTTTATTATGTATAATGAGCTGTTCGGCCTTTTAGTCAGCAACTAGATATTTGCAATCATGGAGTCAGTAGCTTCAAATCATCAGCTTATAAATATGTGGTCAGTAACTTCAAAGTAACAATCATGAAAGTCTGTGGTCAGTAACTTCAAATTAACAATCATGAGGTCTGTGGTCAACAGCTTCAAATCAACAATTATGAAGTCTGTGGTCAGTAACCTCGTATTAACAATTATTAAGTCCATGGTCAGCAACTTGACATGACTAATTATCTATTGTGAAGTCTACAGATAGCGACTTCATTACGTTTTCATCATATTTGCTCTACGATCAGCAATGACATGCATATTTTTACGTATCATGAGCTCGTTAAACGGCAAAGTCATTTGATTGTTTGTTTGTTTGTTTGTTTTTTGGTGGTTTTTTTTACATTATAATCAATTCAATGAACTTACGCTTGGAGTCGGTGCATGGATATGCGTTGACAACTTAGCTCTTCACTGTAGACTCTAGGTTGTGACCCAATTCAAGTCTTAGCACGATGATTATGAAACCGTCACCGAACTGGTGTACCGCTAAAAGTTAATCAGGATCGTAACGCCGCGACTAGATTTCTGTGCGTGATTGGGAAGGGAATGGGACATTACGGTGTTATTTTTCCTCCTTCAAACAAAGAAGCCTTGACTCTACCTTTTGTTTCCTTATTTATCCTAACCCAGGTAGAGGGTGATAATCACTGCTCTCTACTCCACATGATTTAAGACATATTCGGACACGGTTATTTATTATCTTAAAAGAAGTCCCTGGGAAAGTAAAACAAATTAATTAATTACAAAAGCCAGGAATCGTCCGAGTAATTGAGCAAGACTCGTAGAAACACGCATAAACCTCGAGTTCAAAGGAGAGTCTGGGATTGTGAAGATAAACCGATTTGGTGTCGAATTAGTTCACACACACAGACACACACATACACACACAAATCCGAAGATTGAAGCTAGCTCTAATGCTTTTGGTATAAGCTATTATGGTGCATCGCGCATTTATAAATACCGGAGTTACATTCTTGCAATTTTCGTCAATTCGGGATAATGTGTACCCGAGATAAAGATGAGTGATACACTTCCTAGAATAACAAATATAAATTATGCTTGAAGCCAGTGCTTTCCGGATACAGGACTATAATGATTACAACGATACTTTATAATGGTATAGTAACGCTCGCTACTTTAACTTGTAACGGTATTTAACTATAGAAGTGTAGCCTCCAAAGGACCCTTACATCTCTTGGAGATGGGACTAATTCCAGACTGAAAACCAATGTAAAAAGATCGATCGTTCATGATTTTGGTCCAGATTTTCTCATCAATGAGAGCTACAGAATACATATGCTAGAACTTCGGAATAATCTTTGGACATAATAACTTGAATATGAGGCGATGCCATACATAATAATGCCAAGACGCAATGGATGAAAAAAAAGAAAAGAAAAGAAACTTTTCAACACTTATATGTGCTCCAAAGGCGATTGAGTGCAACAGAACATACTGCTGTGCGATACATGTAGCAAAATAGGACAAGAAAAAAAAAAACATAAGCAAAAGCGAAAATGATCTACAATCATGGTGAGGTAACGCTCTTTTATTTTTTTAATGAAAGAATTTTACAGGGGCAAAATGCTAGACTATGAGAATGTCTTGTACAAAATTGGCCGAAGAATACATCGTGCCCATTTTTTGTTTTTGTTTTTGTTGTTTCCAGATCTCTGAAGATGATGATAAAAGCAAAAATAGTTAAACCTTTTTTTTTCCAGTTTTGTGGTCAAAATTGGTTCCCAAGAACTCTTCACAGTTTTAAGGACAAACGACGGGCTTACATCATTAATTTTTGTTCAGGTCAAGACAATTCCGCATTGACAAGAAAAAGGCGTTTCACTACCTACATCCTAGTGACTAGCGGTGAGACTTCAAGCTACCCTCTCCTCTCCAGACAACAATTAAGAAGCACTTGAAAAATAACAAGTGTCCTCAGTCCTCGCCATCAGCCGCCCGTTCCCGAGGTGTCCCCTGTTGTCCTACGTTCCCGGAGTCTCTTTCACAGCCCTAAACGTGGAGACACTCCTATGTTTTGTCTGTTTACATCTCGCGGTGAAAGACGTGAGCGAGATTCACGCCGAGGGTCTCAAGTCTCTACTTACTTCCCTTTTCCTCTGTTTGCCCTCGTCCCCGAGTCGTGCTTGAGATTTGTGAAGTTGTCGATAAAATGAAGATGCTGTCGTGTTAGAGAGAGAGAGAGAGAGAGAGAGAGAGAGAGAGAGAGAGAGAGAGAGAGAGAGAGAGACAGACAGACAGACAGACAGAGAGAGAGAGAGAGACAGACAGGCAGACAGACAGACAGAGACAGACAGACAGACAGAAGACAGATTGGAGGGCAGACAGACAGACACAGACAGAAAGAGAGAGACACAGAGAACGAGAAGAGGGGGATGTTTATAGTTAACGAGAGAGAATGGGTTACTGAGAGAAAAGGGAAGGAGATATTGGATATAAAAAAAGCGACTGAAATAAAGGAAGAGAGAGACAGAGAGAGAGAGAGACAGAGAGACAGAGAGAGAGAGAGAGAGAGAGAGAGAGAGAGAGAGAGAGAGAGAGAGAGAGAGAGAGAGAGAAAGGACATGAGAGATAAAGGAAGACAGAGGGAGAGGACAAGAAAGATAGAGAATGTTATGACACCACTCGAACAAGGTCAGTAGTTGAATTCCTTTAGTCATACATTCACTGATGGGTTAAGTTACTTCGATGACGTGAGCTCTACATACAGGCAGGCTGTAAATTGCGCGTTGCTCATGTGTCGATATTTGACATGGTCTAGCCGTGGTAGGAGAGATAAGACCCACGCGGTTGTTGGGGAAAGAATTATATATTATATATTACAAAGAAACAAGCGAGCGACAGAACTCATCATGATTATGTAAATGGAGCATTACGCAGGACAAATGCCAAGATGTTTCGAAATTCATCTAAGAATATAAATATAACTTCGATTCTTTTTTCATTCTTTCCGCCTTCAGAAAGAACTTCCTAAGCTAAATAATATTGAATAGAAATTGGTAATTTTTATAAGCAAAAAAACATGTTTGATACATCGATTTTAGTTTCTTTTAGCTCCCGTCACGAAAAGCTTGAGAAGCGTTGAAGAATCCCTAGCTACGTTAATTTTCGTAAGGTTGATACAAACGCTATGACCATTATAATAAAATATTCGTTTTCAGTTATATAGTTTGGAAGCTCTCAGCCTCGAAATGGGTTAGAAAATTTCCCGAGCAACAGCCCTGTCTAGTTTTGGTGACGAGTTAGGAAATAATTCTATGGCCATTCTTCAAGTAATTCTTCTTTTAATTTTCAACAACAGCAACAACAACAATAACAACGAGCAATTACTCTGATTTGAGACGGAAAACCAATTTCTTCCTGGTGTTACAAAAACGATGTACGACTGTACGATAAATAAATAAATAAATATATATATATATATATATATATATATATATATATATATATATATATATATATATATATATATATATATATATATGCATACTCTGCAAACATAAATTGCAAGAAAAGCTTTTGAGATAATTACCTCAGCTTTATTGTACGTGTTAAGTGCGTTTAATGACAGTTTCGTTTTCTTTCATCTGAATTAAATTGTCTCCGGTATGAATTTCTGACGTCATAATAAAATTATTCGCTTTGCATGCGATTTCGAGACAGCTGATTCTGATTCAGACGGTGGTTGCTGTGGCCCGTTCAAGTTAACTTACAAAGTGCATGAGCTTTTGGTAAAAAATATACCATGTAGTACATATAACTGGGATTTAATTTAAGTATGGAAAATATCTAAAACTAAAACAAAGAGTTGAGCTGGCTGATATAAATTTTGAATTAAAAAAAAAATTCACAGCTGCATTTGAGAAAATGCACGCCCGAAAGTTCTTGATCATTTTGGTTTTGTGTAATTTCTGATTTCGAAGTTTGCAACATTCGATATTTTCGTTTTCAATTTGTTTGGTTTTTAATATCATTTCATATTTTCAGGTCTGATTTCTGGGAAATACAAACGATCTTCAACTTTTATTGAGAAAAAAACTCACACTTTATTGCGAGCCAAAATAATTGTTTTAAAAGATAAATTGAACTACCTAAAAAAACATTTCGAAGAGAAATAAATATGTTCTAGAAAATTATTTTTGATATTTTTAGCCATATGCTAATAGTAATAAAAAATAATTAATGAGTATAATAATAATAAGAAGAAGAAGTAGAAAAAGAAGAAGAAGAAGAAGAAGAAGAAGAAGAAGAAGAAGAAGAAGAAGAAGAAGAAGAAGAAGAAGAAGAAGAAGAAGAAGAAGAAGAAGAAGAAGAAGAAGAAGAAGAAGAAGAAGAAGAAGAAGAAGAAGCAGAAGAAGGAGAAGAAGAAGAAGAAGAAGAAGAAGAAGAAGAAGAAGAAGAAGAAGAAGAAGAAGAAGAAGAAGAAGAAGAAGAAGAAGAAGAAGAAGAAGAAGAAGAAGAAGAAGAAGAAGAAGAAGAAGAAGAAGAAGAAGAAGAAGAAGAAGAAGAAGAAGAAGAAGAAGAAGAAGAAGAAGAAGAAGAAGAAGAAGAAGAAGAAGAAGAAGAAGAAGAAGAAGAAGAAGAAGAAGAAGAAGAAGAAGAAGAAGAAGAAGAAGAAGAAGAAGAAGAAGAAGAAGAAGAAGAAGAAGAAGAAGAAGAAGAAGAAGAAGAAGAAGAAGAAGAAGAAGAAGAAGAAGAAGAAGAAGAAGAAGAAGAAGAAGAAGAAGAAGAAGAAGAAGAAGAAGAAGAAGAAGAAGAAGAAGAAGAAGAAGAAGAAGAAGAAGAAGAAGAAGAAGAAGAAGAAGAAGAAGAAGAAGAAGAAGAAGAAGAAGAAGAAGAAGAAGAAGAAGAAGAAGAAGAAGAAGAAGAAGAAGAAGAAGAAGAAGAAGAAGAAGAAGAAGAAGAAGAAGAAGAAGAAGAAGAAGAAGAAGAAGAAGAAGAAGAAGAAGAAGAAGAAGAAGAAGAAGAAGAAGAAGAAGAAGAAGAAGAAGAAGAAGAAGAAGAAGAAGAAGAAGAAGAAGAAGAAGAAGAAGAAGAAGAAGAAGAAGAAGAAGAAGAAGAAGAAGAAGAAGAAGAAGAAGAAGAAGAAGAAGAAGAAGAAGAAGAAGAAGAAGAAGAAGAAGAAGAAGAAGAAGAAGAAGAAGAAGAAGAAGAAGAAGAAGAAGAAGAAGAAGAAGAAGAAGAAGAAGAAGAAGAAGAAGAAGAAGAAGAAGAAGAAGAAGAAGAAGAAGAAGAAGAAGAAGAAGAAGAAGAAGAAGAAGAAGAAGAAGAAGAAGAAGAAGAAGAAGAAGAAGAAGAAGAAGAAGAAGAAGAAGAAGAAGAAGAAGAAGAAGAAGAAGAAGAAGAAGAAGAAGAAGAAGAAGAAGAAGAAGAAGAAGAAGAAGAAGAAGAAGAAGAAGAGTTCTTGTTTAATTCATCTTTTTTTAAAGCGAGTTATGTACTATATATTGAACTTGATGCCATTCTTCATATTGTTTAGAACGATTTACTCTCACCAAAGGTCTTCATAGTTGACAAGAATCAAACGGAAGATAAATTTCAAGGAAGCAAGGTTATTCGTCTTTGGATCTGTGACGGAAACAGTTCGTTTACAAAACTAGGCAAGATCGAGACGTATAATAGTTAAAAAATTATCTACTCGAGTTAATTTCAGCATTCAGCATATTCTAGCCAGAAAAAAAAAAAATTAAAACAAATTGTCTCGATTCAACCTGATCATTGATTCCACCATAATGATTCTTGAAAAAATGTAACCACATCGAGGGGGTCGGAAGTTTTGCAACTCAAATCTACCAGGTGATTGGAACGTATAACTGTAAAGGTTGATACTGGAGTTGATATTAGCATATAGGACAATCTATTTATCAAAACAAAAAAGAATTTTATGTTTTGATACAACCCAATGATCGATGCCATTACACATTTGTTTCAGCTTAATAATTCTTGAATCATTTTACCACATCGTGGGAGTCAAAGTTTTGCATACAAAATCTCCCACGTGACCTAAGACTTGTTGAGATCTGTTCAAAGATGGCTGCAGCTGAGACGGTAACATTGATACAATATCCATAATGGAGTGTTCTGTTCTATCAATGATGAGATTAGCTTGTGGCACAGCAAGCTGAAGCTGTTGGTGTGTGTCAAGTGGCCCCTTAAGGGTGTCTTCTCAAGCTGGTGGAGCGCGCTTCTATGCTTGTTTATCACTGACCCTCACACTGGCTTATAGCTTGTGTTATTACCGTGTATGTTATCTCTTCATCGTGTCACAAGATACTTCTGTTAATAACTGTTACAATCACGGTTGATTAAAAGCAAGGACGGGACCCAAGAGAAAAAAAAAGAAAAAGAGAAGCAACACTGGGAATTTTCGCGTTGGGAAAGCGGAAGTTACGTTCTTGGCTTTGATTCATGACATGATCTGTGTGAGAACAAGCAGTGGTTGATTTGTGAAAGACGGGGGTTTAATCTTTCATTTTTTTCCACGAAACCCTCAGTCGGGCATAAAGCATTCCCATTAAAAAAAAATCATTTTACTGATAGAGGCATTTTTAGTGCCAACACACAAACCTTAAACTTTGGAAAGATCTGATTTAAAGATTTATTCTCTTGATCAAGGTCAAGTCCAAATTGTGAAAAATTGAGAAACTGTATACATACATATATATATATATATATATATATATATATATATATATATATATATAGAGAGAGAGATAGAGATTTAGAAGATCTTACCTTAAGTTCTCTTCATACGACACTAGTGTTTCAGAATATATATATATATATATATATATATATATATATATATATATCCCTCCAATGCAGAGATAATAAGGTCAAGAGAAAGGAAAGAGGGTAAAATTAAAAAGACATTTAGCAAACGAAAATAAACTTCAAAATTAAAAATCTTACTCAAGAATCCTTGAAGAGAGTGGTCATCGATTAAAACTTCCATTCTGAAGTCACTTTTCTGTAATGCTGTTTGTACAATATCCTTGAGAGAGTGGAGACAGTCAAGTTAAAATCCAGGAAACATAAACGAGTTCCGCGCTTCTATTTTTCTTATCCATGAACTCGTCAGTCATTGATGTGAATATTTAGATCTAGAAGCTATATTACTCTATTAGATTCCTCACATCTTATCACATGATCAACGTGTAAAGTCGGAGGCGCAGAAATGAGGGAATACATCACGAAGCCACTATCCACCAAGAACACGCTAGGCAAAGTGGTCTTCACTTTTAACGTAAAAAGCCCTTACAAAAACTAAATTACCTCTAATTCGCACATGTCTCTCCATTCAGGTTTATTTACATTTCCTTCTATTCGGGGAAAAATAAAGTTACAATTAACATTATCTTAGGCTGGTCTAATATAATTATGTTAGGTTGTCAACCAGTAACTGTAAACTTTTCATTTAACGTAAAATGATCCTGTTAAATTTCAGGACTAACAAATTACATCTGGATCCAGATAGGTTTTCCAACCAAAATGACGCACTTTAGTTAAAGCCACAAGCTAGGAGATGTAGATAAGTGAAAATGCAGGTCACACTGATGTTATGCGTCCTGTATCATTCTGGATATGGACCAAGATCTGACAAGTCACAGCTATGATGTTATCAGGCACTCCTCGATCAGGAATCATGGGAAAGGAAAATATTTTCTAACACAGCTTATCACGGTTGGTTGGAAAAGAAAACAAAAAACATTGTCCTGCATTACTTTCATGACATAAAGAAAGTAGAAGTAGTAGTAGTTGTAGTAGTAGTAGTAGTAGTAGTAGTAGCAGCAGCAGCAGCAGCAGCAGCAGCAGTAGTAGTAGTAGTAGTAGTAGTAGTAGTAGTAGTAGTAGTAGTAGTAGTAGTAGTAGTAGTAGTAGTAGTAGTAGTAGTAGTAGTAGTAGTAGTAGCAGCAGCAGCGGCAGCAGCAGCAGCAGCAGCAGCAGTAGTAGTAGTAGTAGTAGTAGTAGTAGTAGTAGTAGTAGTAGTAGTAGTAGTAGTAGTAGTAGTAGCAGTAGTAGAGTAAAAGAAGTAGCTGTAGGTCCTTTAGGTATTTTACACACAGATATAGATTCTATCAAGTTTATTGACACTATGTAGATCAAGATCACAAAACTTTTCTTCAAAAGTAAATAACTAGTCCTAGAAGAAGAGAATGGATATTTGTCAAACATAATATGTATTTGTTTTTAAAGAACGTTGGTTGGTAAATGAAAGCCGTTTAATTATTTTGTACTATTACATCAACGATCACTTTAGGAACAATGCACAGGCCCAGCACGGTACTCCAGAATAAAAATGGTTAGCAACTTAGCATTGGTTTCTCTATGACCAAACACGTCTCGGGCCATTCTATCACATTCTTCCCCTTCAAGGGCAGGCTAACGTTTCATCGCAAATTCAAATATATCGAGGTCTAAATTCTAGATATTTTTATGCAATTGCTACAATCTTCAAAGCAGAGAACACTTAATCTTGATCTAGTTAATCTTAATCTTGATTTAAGTTAGTTGATTCGCGCTAACACTATGTGCCATACACGGCCCCACATTTCCTTGACCCTAACGTATATTTACATCACATGATCCTACTGATAAACAAACTAAGGCGATGTGTCTGTAAGCTTCCATTCGAATAAAAAATTCCGAATCGAACTGTCATTTCGTTCTAAGTTCAGACCGCTAAGCACAATCGTAACATCGTGGCTCGACTAGATCCAACATTAACGATGAGCGAAGGCGGACAACTCTTGTCACCAGCGAATATGCCTAGATCTAGCTGTCGCGTGAATCCGGCTGACCGCTAGCGCTAGGCAAGAGGAGCACCCAGAAACAGAAAGTAAGTTAACGTTACAAGCCAGGATCCTGTGATTGTAGTATCAAGGACAAGTTTTTTTGTTGTTATAGAAACATGGTTAGGGCAACCGCCAGACTGATGGAACATAGATCTAGTTATCACAGGGGTGAAGAATATCTCTCTCTCTCTCTCTCTCTCTCTCTCTCTCTCTCTCTCTCTCTCTCTCTCTCTCTCTCTCTCTCTCTCTCTCTCTCTCTCTCTCTCTCTCTCTCTCTCTCTCTCTCTCTCTCTCTCTCTCTCTCTCTCTCTCTCTCTCTCTCCTTCTCTCTCTCTCCCTCTCTCTCTCCCTCTCTCTCTCTCTCCCTCTCTCTCTCTCTCCCTCTCTCTCTCTCTCTCTCCCTCTCTCTCTCTCTCTGTCTCTCTCTCTCTCTAAATAGAAAAACAAAAACATCACACTTGGAGGACAACTTGGTAATTATAAATGATCCAAAAAGGACGCGTGTGTATCTGTAAATAGTGTGAAACAAGGTCTAACAAGAGACAGGCACACAACTTTATAACTATGGGACTAAAAAAAGAAACAACACAAGTATAGATTTAACATAAAACCGTTTCACCTTTATTGTGGCTTCATGAAACAACACAAGTATAGATTTAACATAAAGGCGAAACGTTTCTGATGAAGCCACAATAAAGGCGAAACGTTTTTATGCTAAATCTACACTTGTGTTGTTTCTTTTTTTAGTTCCGTTGTTAAAAAGTTGTATGCCTGTCTCTTTTTAAACCTTCTCTCTCTCTCTCTCTCTCTCTCTCTCTCTCTCTCTCTCTCTCTCTCTCTCTCTCTCTCTCTCTCTCTCTCTCTCTCTCTCTCTCTCTATCCCTCCCTCTCTCTCTATCTATCTCTATCTATCTAACTATCTCTCTCTCTTCCTCTCTTTTTTCCTCTCACCACTCCTCTATCTTATCTATCGTGCCTCCTTCCCTTCTCCCTCGCGCGCTACCTAAACCTCTCTTTTTCTCTCCGTCTCTTCTCTATCTTCTTTCTTCCTACACCCATACTTTAAATCTTATTTTGTGAGCACTATTTTATAGGCAGTCATCGAAAGCCTGGTAAGATAAATCACGTGAATAAGCACAAAGTGCACACCTATCTCATAGCCTGAAATTAGCAAATTGTCCAAACAAAATATATTTGTCCAATATGGCTTAAGCAACTTAAGTATTGCTTATTTATCATCCGCGGTTACTATTCTAGTTGAAAAATCAAATAAGGATTCGTCTTTGAAAACCCAATGTGAGCAATTGTCTTGGCTGCGGTACCAAAAATAATGTGAGGCTTTTCTCCACACCAAAGCGCATGACAGAACCTCGTAAGTGCTGAGGTGGAAATGGTTGGTAGCAGTGAAACGGTGACTCTTGCTTTAAAGTCATAATGTGTACATAATAAATAAGCGGATGTCAATCAAGTGTGTTTGAATGCTTGAAAGAGTCATCATGTTATTCGACCTAAAAGTGCATAGTTAATGGTTTTAAGTACTGAAATTACTAACCCAACCATGCGTGTGTAGATTCAATATCTTTTAGAAAAAACACGGTGGATCAGGAATGATGGCGTTCCCAGCCCCACCCCTTTCAACTCAATCTAAGCTCACAATCAAATTGTTTAGAACTGGCAAAACAGAGTAGCAATAGAAAGTTAGTTCAAACTAATTTATGATTCTTGTATAGAACAAAAACTTAAAAAATAAATAAAAAAAAGCATTACATTAGCGATGCGTTTGTATAGTTAAAAATAAATACAGATTTGAAATTTGACAAAAGCTAGGACAGCTAGTGAACAAAGTATGACTTTAATTAATTTTTTATCTTATTAATATTTTATTTAATTTGTGTATTATTTATATATATATATATATATATATATATATATATATATATATATATATATATAAGGGGAGAGAGAGAGATTTTCGAATTCGTGATTCTTTCAATTTCCAGAATATCAACCGATTGGAATAATAGTCTTTAGAGAGAACACTTCCCTCTTTTATTTCAATATTTTTCTAAAAAGTTTTTTGAGATGTTGGTGGTTCCTTTTTTTTTTTTTTTTGTAATTAAGAAATTTGGGATATTTTCGGTTTGCGAATAGATAAAGTGCAAGTCTTGTTCGAGTGGAAGGTTTTGGTATACTTGAAAATACTCACCCTGTAAGTTCATGACGCAATGAATGGTGTTTTGATAAGAAAGCTTCCAACCCAATAACCATTTTCTAAGACGCATATTGTGATCAAAGGTAATGGCTGTGTTTATGATGAAAAAGAATATGGTGATAATGATAATGATAGTGATGACATTGATAATGATGATGATTGTGAAAGAAATGATCAAGGTGATGACATTGATTTTATGGAAGCTGTCGTGATGACGATCTTGATGATGATAATGGTGGTGGTGGTGTTGGCAGTGGTGATAAACACCAAAGTTTCCATCTTTCAAGGCCCTAGTTATAATAAACCTTACAAATAGCACCTCGCTGAACAAACTTAAGCTTTTACAACTATGGAATCAAGAAAGTATTTTGTGGTATCCACACATTCTGAGTTTTATAAGTATTGCACACATATAACATACAAAAGTATATCGGTCTTGCAACAACAACATCGCAATCATCACCATCAACAATAATAATAAGAATAATAACAACAGAAACAATAGTAAGAAAAAACATAAAAACAACAACAACACTTTAATAATAATAATAATAATAATAATAATAATAATAATAATAATAATAATAATAATAATAATAATAATAATAATAATAATAATAATAATAATAATAATAATAATAATAATAATAATAATAATAATAATAATAATAATAATAATAATAATAATAATAATAATAATAATAATAATAATAATAATAATAATAATAATAATAATTACAACATAAATAACAACAAAAACCAACAAAGGACAAAGAAGAAGGAAAAAAAAACGTAGAAAGAAAAAAAAATGTGAGGGACAAGATGCCGCCTAAACAGAATGTCAAGAATGTCTCATGCCAGATCGTTGCGTCCTGGTCTTCTCTGTGAAAGATCAGGTTCCGGCGAAACCCGTGAATCTTCTCACCGTGACTGTGTCTGGTGATCTCAGAACTAAGACGCTATGACGTTACCTCAGTGCCAATAGCGATTGGCATTCGAATGTATTCAAGTTTAGGTTAAATGAGAGAAACGATTGGTGGATGCAATTATGTTTTAAGGTTCATTATATTGTTGTTGTTGTTGTTGTTGCTGCTGCTGCTGATGTTCTTGTTGTTGTTGTTGTTGTTGTTGCTGTTGTTGTTATTGTTATTTCTGCTGCTGCTGCTGCTTTTGTTGTTATTGTTATTTCTGCTGCTGCTGCTGTTGTTGTTGTTGTTGCTGCTGCTGCTGTTATTGTTGTTGTTGTCGCAATATCGATAGACATTATATTGCATATATTTTGTGCCGACATTTGTATCTGTATCGTCGTATTCATTTTGCCTATGGAGAAATTTTTTTTAAAATTGAAAAAAAAGACTCCTCAATAAAGCCCTACTCTGGATACAAAAAAAAAATAACTCCAGTATCACGGAAATATCTATTGCCTTCACGGAAAGAATTAATTTTACAACGAATCATCCATTCCTCTTGTTTCTTCTTCGTTCCATCCTCGTTGAGTTATTTAACTCTTTCTTTCGTGACATCTTCTTGGAATAATTTAACGTCATTGAAAGTTTCGCGAAGAATCGGCGACGTTTCGCCAGGCTAATGATACCATGATGGGACTGATTAGATCGGATCCGATACCAACATCTGATGTCCCAGCCAGGAATCGAATCCATATACTATTACTTGTTAGTCAGACACCCATTGTTTTTTCAGCTACTTTTATAGGTTTGTTGTAATGCAGATCGGTTGCGATCTCAGTTAACGAAGGGAAAAACAAACATAGATGGTTTATTATACTGCTATATTGCTTTTTTGAAATCTACAAAACAATTTCATGGAGAGAATAATTTTGAACGAAAAAAACATAAACATGCGTCTTCAAAACTAATCATAACTGTGGGTCAAGGTGCCGGTTTCTGTCCTGCTTCAAAATATATTGTCTAATATTGAGATAATTCTTATCAGATATATTCTAACTATTCCATATTTAATGTCTTCCATCTCAGTTAACTATTCGATATTTAAGAAAAGAGATAAGAGTCATATTATGGAGATATCAATTACCAATGTCTAGTTAAGATTCTGCATGCTTTGGTTCTTAACTTTTGTACAAGCACCATAGAAGGATGGCCTTCTCCATAAAATGTTCCTATGTAATTAAAAAAAAGTAAGCGATCACAACATGTATTTGTATGTTTTTTGTTTGTTTGATTTTTTTGTTTTGTTTTGTTTTGCTTTTGTTTTGTTTTGTTTTTTTCAATTTTAAGTTGAGGATCTCAATGATCCGTATAACAATAAATCTGTAAACACAGCTGAAAATAAGCGGCATTCGGCTGACAAATTATCGATAATTGAGCTTAGGAGAATATGTATCGATATAAATCTCAAGATTACACAGTAAGAATCAAAGTCAAACAGCATACACGCTTGTTTTGAAAAGCAACTGTTCCTCACTCATCTATGTTAAAGCTATTAGAAGCCAAGGGCGATCTGGTTCGAGAATATTCAACCCAATGTAAACAAACAGTAGCGTAACAGAGACGTGTTTCATTTAGGTTGATATCAAGATTACGATTGCGAGAAAGCATGACTTAGTATCTATAGAGTAGCGTTGACAAATCATGATTACTGAGCGTTGGCTCGGATTAAACAAGAATGATTATCTTTTGCGTGACCTTTTTGTTCAGCTCGAGGACGGGCTAGTGTTTAGTAGAAGCCGGATCTCTTTCTCACTATCTCTTTCTCTCTATCTCCTTCTCTCTCTTCTCTCTCTCTCTCTCTCTCTCTCTCTCTCTCTCTCTCTCTCTCTCTCTCTCTCTCTCTCTCTCTCTCTCTCTCTCTCTCTCTCTCTCTCTCGTATTCCCATAGAAACGAACTGAATGAAATAATAAATAGATTTTTGAGGCATGACGACTCTCTCCAATTTCCGTTCAATGTTTAGAAATTTTCAGGCTGTAAGTAATTTTTGAATCGTTCAAGGGAAGTAATTACGGAAAATCATCACTGAATCATATTAATTATCTCTCTTTTATTTAAAAGGATAAATTTATTTTGTTCTGCTATGTTTGTGTTTTGTATTATTTTCACACCTGGTCCTTGCTTTTTTTTTCTTTACATTTATAAACTAACCTTAAATAACTAAATATCTCTGTACCCTGAAATTTAAGAGGGTTTCATTCTTTTTCAAGAAGGCGAGCTTTATATTATATGAAATACATGTTTTGATAAAAGGGGAAAACGCCCCTGCTATCTTTTAAAACTTGTTCAAATAATTCGGAGGATTGTGGGGGAGGGAGGTGTTGGAAAGTGTAATATTATCCTATCAATTAGATCGTAGTTTTATGGTTGGTTTTATTTTTGGTTTGGTTTTGGTTTGGTTTGTTTGTTGTGGGTTTTGTTTTTGTTTTTGTCTTTTTACTGTGTGGGAGGGGATTCAGCCAAACTCTCTAATTTTGCTCGTGCCCAATCACATTCGCATCAATTTCGTTTACTTTCACGGCGTAATCCTTACCTTGATGCACTTCTTCATAGTCTATGTAGTTAAGGCTCTTAAGAGAGTCCTTGAAACATATTACGAGAGGGAGCTTTCGTTCTTTTAATTATTTTACGTCCCCCGAGTTTATCAAAGAATCTGAAGCAGATACGACAACTTGCTATCAAGCTATGAGTGGGGCTAATCAGATTCTTGTAGAGAATAAGACTATCAAGATTCCAACCATAACCTCTTGATTGTCAGCTTAACTCTCTATTAACTGAGCTGACAGTGAAGCAAATATCTGTGGATGGCTCAAGAGACACGGATTTTTTTTAAATAGTCTAAAGATGCATTGAGGCAAAAGAAGAAGACAAGTTGGTTGGTTGATTGGTTGAAAATCGTTACAACCTCTGCCTAACATGATCGGTGCTCTAGGCCACTGGCTGTTGTGTGAACGCTCTGCCGACTTAACCATCCGGCATACGACATGACCCACATACAATGAAGTAAAACTGGTGTAAACTGATTAATGTATAAACCCTAAATTTAAACAATGCAGCAGATATTCATTGCCCAATTGTTCAAGCTAGTTCCCACTTTTAATTTGTTTTAATAATGTCGTTTATGCCATATTGCGAGTCCTGTAAAATTTCAGTCGAATCAGTTGAGCACTTTTCTGTAGTCGTTAGAACAATGGCTTTTCGACGTCCTTTTGGATAAGGCCAAAAAGGTGGAAGCTTGAGGTTTTTAGGTCAGAAGAACAAGTCAAGTGAGGCGATTCTCAACAGAAAGAAGATATTACCTTTTATATCATGACACTTGCTTAAGGTTGAACAGAAAATTGACCCAACTTGCTAAATTGTTAATTTTTTTCCCTTGTTTAGTGCTTGGAAGTTGACAAAAAAATGTTCTTTGCAAAGTTTAGTCCATGGAAATCATTGTTCTATATAAAGTTTAGTCAACGGAAATCTTTGTTCTAGTAAAGTTTAGTCACAGAGAATTTTCGTTCTATATAAAATTTAATTAATGTGGATATTATTTGTTCTTTAGTAGAAAATAGAACGCATTGGGGAGGATATATCAGTGAACAATTGAGAGGCAGCCGAGGCGTCCAAGTTAGAGCACTAGGATGTGAACGGCGATATAGATAGATAGATAAAAGTTAGTCGATATGATTTACGTATTGTTGTCTTTAAAGTTTAGTTAACGGGAATCTTTGCTTTTTATAAATGGCAAGTGAATGGGAATCATACCATGAATATTTCCAGCCGTAGTCGTCATGATTTTGCCAACTGACTTCCTTGCCATAGACACGTTCCAATGACTGATGCCTAGACTCGAGAGTAAGTCTTTTTTGGTTATTGCCTCAATATTGATAGACAGCTCAGTCCGAAGAGGGTTAGATTGAACATAGGGCGGTAAAATTGAAGAACTTAAATTTTAGTTCAACAAAGGTTGAACGAAGTTTTTGAGAACAAGTGACAAAAATCCTTACGCTCGAAATAAAGTTGGGTCCGACACTGTGTGCAGAAAAGCATATCCATATTCTTGGTAAACACACTGCAGTACTTAGACAATAGCTCTTATTTTAGTTGCGGCTAAGGTTTATACCTTACCTCTAAACTGTTTTAAAAAATTGAAGGTAGTAATTGAATTTTTTTTTCGTTTGATTGTCCGATATAGCTTGTCCATATCGTGCTGATTTTCGACCTTCTCTGCATAATTATTGACAAAGCTTCCGTCGAACAAGGGCGGAACTGAAAAAATGAGACACCAAAATAACCCAACGGCAGCGTGAGACCCAATTCGCGAAGTGTTTCTGCGGACATCAGAGCAGAAATTCTAACCTCCCAGCCCCGACCAGCTTAAAAATGTGTTGAAGAAAGAGAAGGTGCTTTAAAAAGTGGTATACCGTTTACGTTTTGAACGCATGCAAGCCTTTAGTTTAGTCTATGAATAATTTAAGAGCAGAATGTGGGGTAAAAATTAATAAAAAGCAAATAAAAGTTGTGATTACAACAACCATTGACGAACTTTGTCTACAACCTCAGTATGATCTAATACGGCGGTGTTCCCAAGGTTTCCTGCTGTTTATCAACTGTTCTATTAAATGCCAGTATATAGCCATTTTAATCTTAAAACTTGTTAACTTTTGAGTTATAATCAAAAAACAATATCACAATATGAAGGGTCTACTAGCTGTTTTATTGAATCATTATCTAAGTTCAATGGGATGTTGAAATGAAACAGGCTAAGTCTACGTTTAGGTGTTGGCTTTGTAGTTCAGGCGCTCTCAAGTACACTCTACCTTGTTATCTCCATTACGCCGCGCCACCTGCCCCCGTCTGGCTCTGTGTAGAATGGTTTAAAACATAAAAATCATTTCATTAGGTATTTCGGATTCTTCTCTGTATTTCAATTTATTATTGTAATCTTCAATCCAAAATGACTTAATTTCTCGGAAAAGTTTCTTCAGATCATAAGTCTTAGACATTCTTTTTCTGATATAATTTTACACTGTATTATTATACTATATACTGTTATATTATTTTATGGTGAGAAGTTGAATTTAATAATTAACTAAACAAGGCAATCACACAACACTGAAGCAAACGAAGAAACACAGAAATATATAATTTACAAGTTTTTTTTTCAATTTTGTTTTTCAAGTTTAATTTTCAATAAGCATAGTTAGCTTGTTTTTTTTTCAATCCAAATCTTTAAAAATTCATTATCACAAAAGTTAGTAAATTAATGCGCAGCTATGAATTCCCGCAAGCTTTAGGCACTTTTTGCGGGAAATAATAGCCTTTAATACATACTCTTGAGGTATCTTGAAATGTACTAGGAAGTTTAAAAAAATAATTGATTTTTCATGTTGAAATAAATTTTGATAGTCCTTCTTCTTTGCTTCATAGTAAACTTCCCTTCAGCGTCTCTTCACTGCAATTCCCAAGCTGAAAAGTTTACTAAGAATGAGAAAGATAATAAAGTTTCTCATCGCGAGAGCAAAGTTATACACACTCTAAACGATGTAGTATTTGTCAGTTGTTGGTGCCCTTGAAAAAGCGCCTTCCTCCATAGGTCATGGCCGGCTACTTCATCTTTCTGTGGACAGACAAGAGATTAACTCAGCGAGAGACGGGCTCTTTTTTTTTTTAAGTTCAGTGTTCTATTAATTGTTTGTTAAAGAGTCGTCATTCGGCCTCACGTCCCTCTCTTTCTCGCTCCTTTTCTCCTCTCTCTCTCTCTCTCTCTCTCTCTCTCTCTCTCTCTCTCTCTCTCTCTCTCTCTCTCTCTATCTCTCTCTCTTTTCTCTCTTTATCTATTCATCCATCTATCTATATACTTGTCTGTCTCTCTTTATCTCTTCCTGTCTTTCTCGCCACTATAGTATTGATTAATATGTTGCAATGGACATGAATTTAGCACCGTAAAATAATAACAGTTCAGTAGAAAAAAAGAGGGGATACAAGAGTGAAGGTTACAAAGGGATTCACTAGGCTAGATGTAGATCTACAGTAGATCTGTACAATCAAGATCAGCAAACGATGTCAAACTTAATTTCATTATATTTTGTGATTGCTCGGGAAGGATCTTATTTGTGAAGTGAGAAAAGCGTGTTGGTTAGTAGTAATCGGGCGCAAAAGTTTTTTTTTTTTTTTTTTTTTTTTTTTGTTTTTGTTTTTTTGTAAGACGCTTTTGGCTTAGAGAGATTTGACTCTTTTGGAACTTTGAGCCGTTTATACTTTGTGGATATTTCTTACTGTTGTGTACCTATCACTGTGAATCGACGATTTTAAGTAAAGAAAGTAAAGCTCTGTCACTATTCTCAGGGAAAAATGTTTTAACTTTACGTAGCTACTAACAACAAAAGAAAATAGCAAAAGAGAAGATATTTTTCTGTTAAAAAAGATATCTTAGAAAAAAAATACTGAAAATTGTGTGAAACTAAAACAAAATCGTTTGTGAATGTTTTAAAGATATCTGTTTTGAAGAAGACTGTCGGTGGCTATAGCCGGTAATAAAATTAACGCTGAATTTTTATTGTTCTTTCTATTGATGTGTAACTCTAATACAACGGCATGGATATTTTAAAAAGGCAGCCTTTCCACAGACCCCTACTCACACGAGTGCCATGACGTAGGATAACAATGGCATTGTGATTAGCTGCTCGAGTTCAGTGCCCAGGGCAGTGCCCAAGCTCTCTCTTCGCTTATCTGCACCACTGCAAAGCCTTATTCTGAATTAATACTCAGAAACTAAAATATAAAGGCTTTACGCGCCGCTGGTAAATGGAATTAATTTCTCTGAAATAATTAACTTCTCAACAAAATGAATAACACTGACAGTTAAGTGCTTTAGGAGGATATCTTGTCAATTCCACAATATTTGTATTCCTCTATACACAACATTAGTGTTTCTCTATAATCCATACAATATTTGTATTCCTCTATAATCCACAATATTAGAATTCCTCTATAACCCATACAATATTTGTATTCCTCTATAATCAGAAATATTTGTATTCCTCTATAGTCCACACTATTTGTATTCCTCTAAAATCCACAATATTTGTATTTCTCTAAAATCCACAATATTTGTATTCCTCTGAAATCATAAGAATCACAATGTATCAATGTTTGAAATCGTGCGATTGCTACTGCTTAACATAATTCTTATCGCTGTAAAGGTTAACTATCTAAGCCATCCATTAAGGGGAACCCTTTTGTTGTAATAAGTGATCATCTAAGGTCGTGTAATGCTGCTTTATTTGGTTTTTGTTCTAAAATGATATTGCATGTAGCACAGCTTCTAATGTTTAAATAAAGATGAAAATGTATTTTTATAGATCTATGTAAAAACTAGCTTAAAATGCTTGGAAATAAAGCTTTCTTGTGATTTTATAGTTTTATTACACAATGTGTGTTAGTTGACCAAAACCCGACATGCAGGATGGAGAAAAACGGCCTTACCCATCGGGAGGGGTTGAAGGTTTTCCAAAGCCAAAAATATTCCCGTTGACAAGCACGCAGCAGATGTTCAGAATGATGAAGGCCAGTACCACAACAAATGTGAAAACTGTCAACAACAACAGCAACAAAACAAACAAAAACAATTGTTGAAAAAAAGGTTTATAGAGGCGGTTTGGTTGAACAGGTCTTTGTTTTCTTGTAAATAACTGACGCTACATTATTGTTTAAAAAGTGGTGGAATTAATTTTCCCACATATAGAACTGACAACTGCAGTAAAGAAAATAAGAAAAGGTAAGAAACAGGATTGTGTACAAAAAACGAAAAATGGACAATTATACGGGATGAAAATGAAGCAAGGGTAACAAAGAAACTAAAAAGAGGAAAAAGACAGAAGATCAAATTTAGAATAAGAGAGATAGATAGATAGATGAGAGAGAGAGAAAGAGAAAGAGGGTGAGTGAGTGAGAGAGAGAGAGAGAGAGAGAGAGAGAGAGAGAGAGAGAGAGAGAGAGAGAGAGAGAGAGAGAGAGAGAGAGAGCAAGCAATAGCAGCAGCATAGTATAAATTCTTCATTGAGATTAAATACGAATTCAAGGTAAAGCTGTCCAGCTTCAAATTTCTAGTTTTCAAACAATGTGCATAACTTTATCCTCCCTCCTTTCACCCAAATACTTCTTTGGGAAAAAACCATTAAAAAAAAAATTACAAAATTACAAAACCAAACCAAAGAAAATAAATTATAATTATTTACCTTTCATGGTGATCTAAGGAAGAGAAAAGTCTTACAATGCATAAAATATTCGATCCTAGAAAAAAGCAGCTAAATCCAAAGTCTGTCCGCTGTGAAATCAGTTTGATCACATTTATAACCAACTGACTTGTTTTCATTTTTCGTTGATTTATTTACTTATTTTTTAAATATAATTTTTTTTATACATTTCTTTCGCTTATGGAACGTATAGCCTCATCGTAATTTTTTAATCAAAATTTGTCTTTGTGCGTGAACAAGCGCATCATGCAGCCACTTTTTTTTTTAACTTAATATTCTTTATCATCAATGGTTCACTGATTGAAGTGAGAGCGAGTCGGCTGTGTCAATAAGTGTAATGAAGCACTGCACTTCATACTTCATATCAATGCTGATAAAAATTGGTAACAAAGACATGAAAAAAAGAACAATTAACACTTTTTGCAAGACCGAACTTTGTATCAAATGAATTTCATTTTTAATTAAAATTTGAGATAAATAATGAAAAAAAAAAGTATGCTCGAGGATCCAAGTTCATCAACTTTACGACTGTGTATCCAACTGGCAAGAATTCAGTGTTTTATTAGTTTGTTTCGAGGTGTTTATATTCTGGGTTTCAACGAAAGGCTCGCCGGTGGTTGTGTGGTTAAAGCCTCCGCCCTGATATCCGCGAGGACCTTCTTCGATGGCTCGAGCCCTAGTTTACCGGTTGAATTATTTTGAGGCCTGGTATCAGTTATTTCGAAATTAAAAGCCTGGACGATAGATTTAACTAACCAAGAACTGCTCAGCCATGGGTTCAATAGAAGCTGTGCAGCTCTCAAACTTTGTGTATTATAAGCCAAAGCTCTTTGCGTTGCAATGACTTGTATGTAATAAGCGAGAAATATCAATCAAATCGCAACTTATACTCAGTGTCTGCATTAATTGCGTTGCAGGCAAATAAAATCCTTGAAGGTTAATTACTGATACCTTTTGAGGATCGTAAAGTTCAAGACTTTATTTATTCACAGTGTTTTGAACAAAACTTCGATACTGATATTGAAAACGATACTGTCTTTCATTAACTTAAATGCTTTAGCTATACGTAACACAGTTTCCAAGAAATATCCTTGAACTTTTTGCTTGCCGTATCGCTTGAAAATGATATTAGTAAATGTTGAGTACCGATACCGATAATTGAGCGATTTGCAAACACTGTTTCGAAAGGAACTCGGTGAATATTTTGTTTGCCGAGAACAAAGTCAATGAAATGTTAAGTACAGTAACGATACCTTATAAAATTTGCAGCGCGAAACCCCGATATTTTCTCTTACAACTTTAAGTGTTGGAAAACACTGTATTCAACAAAACTGCGTGAATACTTTGTTTGTCGTATCGTTAGAAAACAAAGTTAAAATTGAGTCAAAGAAATCAAATAATCAATTCATTGAGAGCAGTTTTTGAGGATTGACTAGCAGTTATTTTTTGACTGTACAATCGTTCAAAATAAATTGGAGTGGGTTGATTTTATCCACTTTGATTAAGAACTGAGAGAATTAGAGCGTGAATTAACTTTGCTTAACATCTCTCTATCTCATCTTTTTTTTTTTTTTTTTCGCCTTTTTTTTTTTTTTTTTTTGGTCTGTTTAAAATTAATATCCTCAATGCAACGATGAACGTTTTCACATTATTGATTTATCCATATGAGGTGTTCTATGTGTTCTGTTTTTTTCAAAAGGCACATCCTTCCCTTATAAAATAACCTTATTGTGAATCCAAAACTCAGTTATGTATTTCACAAACAAGGTTTCGCTAAATCGATTCATGACATAAGTAGGAGGGGTGAAGTGGAGGGGCGCAGCACATTACACAGCCAAATAATCATTGTTGATTCTAATTACAACATCCAGCTAGTTGCATGATACTTTATTGATATAAGTCATTTTAAATGAAATAAGTTGCTTTCGTCTTTGCACAAGTTTTATTTTACACAAATGTTCAGTATTACACGAAAACTGAAAAGGCACAATAAAAACAAAATATTTTTTTATCAAAATATTCGATATTCACTTTTGATCTTGTCAAAACAATATTAACTGAACATGAATATTTGTGTTATGGTTGTGTCCTACTCATGCAATCGTGATCGCCAAATGAAGTTTAACTCTCAATGTATAGTGCGAGGCCTAGGTTTGCTCTTTGCATCAAAAGAATTGTTAAAAGAGAGAAACTCACGAGGTAAAGGCCATTGTTTTGTTTTTTAATCTATATTTACATAAAGGAAAAAAAGCAAAGGGGAAAAAATCCTACAAGTTACTTGTAGGTTGTATTACTCACAATGCAGATATATACAAACCGACGATAGTATTCTGATGATAATGGCATGAGCTATGATAGATTCGTTGTAAAGCTCATTGCATTTATTAATACCGACCTATATCTTTTTAAAACCGTTCTCTTTGCATGAATGATGTCTGATGATAACTTCCACAGTGATTGAAACCAATAACTCTACGCTGAAAGCACGAGTGATACCATGACAGATGCTCGATTGAATTTACATAGGTGATTGTCAGTTGCAGCTGAGAATACATATTGGGCACAGCGTCCACACACATAAACACCATCCTGTCCACACTACTATTAATTAATTTTGCGCCCACAAATTTCTGAGCACTACCAGGAATAATTGCAATGTAAGCGTATAGAGATTTTAACTTAAGCAACGCAATGCAATGTTTTTCTTTTTAGCCTAACATAAATCTGATAACAATGCAAACACAGCACAAGAAACAGACGCCTCTGGCATGTTGACTTTTATTTCAGGCGTTGTATGGTAAAGCGAATGATTGAGAAAAGCCGTTCTGTACATAAAATCCTAAATACCGTATAAAAAGTAGCACCTCAAGGGGAATCATAGTATGTAAAAAGATCATTATATTCATTAATACAAGCATAAAATACATGCTTGATAGTGAGTGTCTACTTTCAAATTTTAAATGAAATAAAAGTGGTGATAGTAGAAATAGAAGATATAAGTAGTAGTTGCAGAAGTAGTAGTAGTAGTAGTAGTAGTAGTAGTAGTAGCAGCAGCAGCAGCAGCAGCAGCAGCAGCAGCAGCAGTAGTAGTAGTAGTAGTAGTAGTAGTAGTAGTAGTAGTAGTAGTAGTAGTAGTAGTAGTAGTAGTAGTAGGATTGCTCCGTAGCTAAGTACCTGGTCTTATCTCGTCAAGGCGACAGGTGCAGTGTATGAAGGTCCAGTCCATACCATTTATACATTATTATTTTTTTCTTTCGTCTTTTTTTTTCGGTCTCGAGTTAGAACTAGGTTTGTTATTGATTAATTTTTAACGTTTTGTTCCGTCCCAGACTTTATCGTTGTTTGACTGCCTTTTTTTTTTTTTTGGTTAAGATTAATTTATTGTACAATATTTGCAAAAGAAAGTAAGAATGGGAGATAACAATTTAAAGATTGTAATTTTTTCTTTGATATACTGGTGTTTTCCCTTGCTTTCATGTTGTTGTTTTTAGCGGTATGAAAACAAGTGTGCATGATAATCAGGACGCCATGGACGTAATTAAATCTACATTAAAAAAAAAAAAACAAAAACGAATAAGAAGAAGACCGGATTCGTCTTGTACTAATATTAACGGTAAGATCAGAGCAATTTTTATGTCAATAAGCCATAGTTGTTTTTTTTTTTTTAATCCCGGAAGTTGAATACTATCTTTGCGCAGCTTTATGAATCACAGGATCAGTGAGCCCATCTTCAGATGACACATTCATTCGTGTTTTATCTTTGTTAAACAGGATCTCATTCATTTTTCACATGCTGGACACGACGTATCAGAAGGTAATGCCTTTTCTTTTATCATATAATCAGGGGAAACTCTAGATTATAATAGACATCATGCTCACTGAACCAAGTCGTGGATTTACCTATCTCTATTAATAGATCTATGACTAGTCAAAATCTAGGCCTAGATGTGAGGGAAAAAAATAATTGGCAAGGAAATCGAGATTAGAGAAAGATTTTTCTAGATTTAGATCAGAATTTGGGGTAAAATTGCAGATATCGGCCCACCTCACGTCGGGCTTACAATTGAATGTTGCCCTACGAAATCGAAACTTATAGTTTAATTAATGGTATTTTAGAGCAACACAAAAATGCTTAGATCTATATATTGAAAAGTATTTAGAATCTTTTTGCGACGAAAAAAACCTTCATATTCATGGTGAGCATATGTTAAATACAAGTTTAATGCTTAGGGTGAGTTGGGCTGATATCTGCAATAATATCAATATCTCCAAATTTAGGTTTAAAACACTTCCCTCTTGATCTAAAATTTAGATCTATCTTGCTATTATTTTGAAATAGAATCTTAAATGTAGGTCTAGACTTTTTTTTTCCTTTTAGATAAACTCTATAGTAATGGAACACTCTAGCAATCCAGCAATGTCTAGATTCTAGATAAAGGTTAGGTCTACATGTATAGATCAATATACTTGCCTAACATACTTAAATGGAGACTACATGCATCAAGAGTTAAACCAATCCATATCCCATGTCTACCCCAACCATATGTTAATTTCATTTTGTACCATATACAAAGACAAGGTAGATTAGAATTAAAGTGCAGAATAGAGTCAAGATTCCAAAATCTAAAGAAGCCAAGCTATGGATAGCATTAAATTTTGATGAGAGTGCAAATAAATGAACACACAAGAAATATAAGCAGATAGAGAAAAAAGTAAGTAGGATAGAATGAAAAATGCAGAGAAGGGGAGTGAGAGAGAGAGAAGGACTCAAGGAGGGGGAGTGAAAGTAGAATGCATCTAAATCGATGTGGGGAGGATATAAGGAGGAGAGAAGAATTAATCATTAAACTTTTAGGTAGGGCTGTTTTTACTGTATTTCGAACCTTGTTAAATTTTTTTTTTTAAGAAATTGCATTTGCTTATTCAATCACATTTTGACCTTAAGGATGAATGTAATAGTTAAAAAAAATTATGCTTTCAGAATGAATCAATTTCTTGCAATACCATTCAGTTTTCAAACACTATCTTTGTTAATAAAGATTTTTTTTTTTAAATTTACTAGAATGTGCCAGAGGAAGTGAAGAAAGACAATATAATCTTGATATTTTAGAGAGTCTAACTAATAAAGAAAGACAAGCACAATAGTTAGTTGTGATAGTGTGTGTCTTAGAGATTTAAAATGATTGTCAAAAATTTTAAATCTCTTTGACATTCAGTGATGGAAAAGCCTACGAAACCAGAGCAAATCGTGTAAAATTTTTATTTTAAATTGTATAGATTATATGCCAAGTACTTCTCAAAACTGCTTCATATTGCTTTTTTATAGATTACAAATAATTTGAATTTGATATTCCATCATTAGAAAGCAGATTTTTCTCTCTTCCTCTCACTACCAGGTATCTTAAAAATTTATGAAACCCAACTATTTTTGTGGAGAAAACTAAAGAATTCTTGCTAATACCATCAGTTAAATCTCTTTATTTGGATTGCATAAAAATATGTTTGAATATGAACATTGTATTTGTAATGTTCAAATTCTTTTCAGTTGGAAAGGGTCACTTTCTTCAAATGTCACCAAAATTATTCAAGTTATCAAATTACATTGCATATCAATAATAATAGATGTGAAGATTGTGACATTTGACTTATATGAACTGAGGGAAAAGCAGTGTTATTTTAGAGTTCCATTGTTGCAAAGCTGCCCTAATTGCCTACGGCAAAAAGGGCAGTAAGTAAGTAAGTAAGTAATTGTTGCAAAGAGATAGACATTGATGATTTTTTTATACTTCCATTGCTTTTGAAATTCTCATGTCACGCTGTTCCTAATGATCTTTATTTGATCGTTATGTATTTTTTTTCAACTCAAACATTTGATCTATCTTTAGCTTAAAGAGGAAAGGTTTATTACTATGATTACATTCATTTCTCTCTCTCTCTCTCTCTCTCTCTCTCTCTCTCTCTCTCTCTCTCCTTCTCTCTGATCATACTCTCTCTCTTTCTTTCTCTCTCTATCTCCATCGTATTTTGTACTTCTCATAAGCTAGTCCCTTTTTATATTTCTTATGCTTTTTCACTTTTACCCCCCCACCCCCTTTTTCCTCTTGTATTTTCACTCGTTTCATTCAAGTTAACAAATGGTACCCTTAACTTACTGTATTATATTTTCTCAGTTTTTTCACATCTTTTTTTTTCATGATTTTAATTTCCTTCAAACTGATACACTGTAAATCACTTTATACAAATCCCTCCACGAGGGTCTTTTTAATCGCACAACTGTTGATTAAGTAGAATCTAAAGAAAAGAAACGTCGGAAAGGAGAATAGGAGTAAAGAAGGTATGGGGGAGGGTAAAAGAAGAAGAAGAAGGAGGAGGAGAAGAAATAAAAGGGAAAAGTAGAAGAGAAATATGTGGCTGAGGAGAAGGAAGTCGAAGAAGCCCCCCCCCCTTTTTTTTTTTTTTTTTTGAAAGGTTAGAGGTATAAATCATTCCCACGAAAAATAAATTTGACCCGGTGTTGGAGTATTAGTTTAAGTTTTTGTCTTAAGCATTAATTTCTTCGGTTTGAACTCTTGCTTTGGTTATTCTTTAGATAAAAAAACTTCAAGAAAACTAGAACCATAATGTGTACAGCAATTTAGAGAAAAAATTGTAGGGAGCAGTAAATTTTGTTTAGAATCACACAATTGTGCTTTTCTCTTCGGAATAATACATTCAATATTTTTTTTTCATTTGGCAATGCTCTGGCGCAATCATACTGTCAAAGGCTCAAAATTGGACAATTCAGAAATAAAACTTGGGACAAGACCGGAACGACCTCATCTCAATTCCTAAAGAATTTTATCTGAGATTTGTGCGAAGTAAAGTCTATCGGGCACATGAGACTGCATGGGCGTATGGAGAGAGGCGGGGAAAGGAAATGGTGTGTGTGTGTGTGTGTAGAAGGGTTGTGTGTGCATATATTTAGACTAAGAGTCAAAAGTCTAAACGCACGCTAGTCATCATCCACAAAAAGATAATGCTACGGAAATTCCTTTGAAGCTTTTTCAAAACTATCCTCTCTCAATTAGGCGCACCGTGTTTTTAGGTTAGCATTGGTTTTCAGCTCTGAATCTACAGTCTTATTGCAATACCGGTACTACACTGCAATAACTCTCCTTAAAAAAAATCCTTGATACCGGTACTCATTTTCGGTGTGAAGACATCAGCTATGATAGTTGACTCCACTGAACTTTTCATTGAGTTTGAATAATATTGCACATGACTTTGTGTTCAAACCAACACCATGCCTGATCTACATGTCTTGCAAAGACTCGAGGCGTGTTTCATCCGCATATTTGCAATCAAGTCAAACAGTCGCGGCCTGTTCCTACCTCTGTTCTGTAAAGAGATTTTAAGTATGACTAAACTTGTGCAACCATAATGAACCGACGGCTGTGCGTGTGTGTGTGTGTGTGTGTTGGGTGCGGGTGGAGCAGTTTTCCCGCTCCAGGCCACTCATGGCATATGACAGTCTGGCTTATCTAGTCTATCTACTAGATCTAGATTGATTTCTGCTCGGTTATGTATAATTATATAAGAAAAGTCTCTGATTTTTTTTCTCTTGCTCGTGAGCAGAGATTTTGGCATGAGGGGAAATAATGTAGCTGTTATCTCTCGTATTGGTTTGGGCTATGGTTTACTGTAGATAAATTATTAAGTGCTTTCGCCATTTTATTTTTGCTAGGCGGGTTTCTCAATGACCCTCCTTAGTTCATGGGAATTTTTTTTTTATTCAAAACCTTCTCGTGTTAACACCATTGTACGGTTAGAATGGTAGAATTTTTGGTCTTTGAAAGAAAATCGGTAGACTGACTCAATTTTCTTGAGATTTCAGCTCGTTATAAATGACAAGACTCCTCGCTACGCTGTAAGGGGGGAAACAATATTCATCTAGAGATCTAAAGCTGGATATACAGCAGTATTATTATTATTATTATTATTATTATTATTATTATTATTATTATTATTATTATATATATATATTCATTCATTCATTTATTTTTTTTTATGTTATGCCATCATTCGTTTCATGCAAATCGCGTTTTTTTTTTCTTTCATCATATTTTACACTTGAACGGATCGTTCGAATAAACAGCAATATTTTGTTTTCACACACAATTATTTTCTTCCCATCCGGAACTGATGAATAAAAGTATGCATTGCTTGTTATAAATTTTTTTTTCCCCTCAGCATTCGATGAAGTTATCATCAAGGCATCGTTACAAAGATGTTTGCAGTATGATACTTTGATAGGAAATACGGCAAGAGAGGGGGGAAAAGTTTCTTACTGCATTACTATACTTCCCCTCATCTTATCGGATGAAAAAAAGAACAGGTTTAATTAAGCCTACATTTATATTTGTAGCGTTAAAATTTTCTTTATTTTCAGTTTTAGCCCGTCAACTCCGTGGTCAAATGTTCCTAATATCCAATTATTACCGCAATTCTCTGATATGTAATGGCTGCCCGCCGTTTAAAAAAGATAGCCAGCTCTTTCGGTATCTTTGATGAATTACCTTGTCATACTGAAGTCGACCGTTTCTTTGTTAAAGTTAGTTAAGAGTTCAAAACCAAAGAAATTAAAAAAAAAAAAAGCAGAAAGCAATAGCAATTAACAACAAAAGAGAAAGAATAGGAATAAAATGTAAATCTGAATTAAGAGGCTGGAGCAATTAACTCCCTGGTGTTTTTTGCCCAAAAATAATCGTGAAAGAAGAGCAAATGGTTTATCATACCTTTTACTCGCACCTCATGAGAAGAAAATCTCGCCCTCATTTAGATTGAGCAAGGGCTAGAATGTATTGTTATCTTCGCAATGTCGAAACTGCTCCAAACAGCGCTTTTTTCCCTTGTATAAAACAGAGCCTTATAACATTAAGGACGCTTAACAACTTGGAACAAAGAATGACATTTATAAAAATTGACAATGAAAGAGATTTCAGGCCTACTTTGATTCCATTATGTATAGCTATTATCTATTACACTCTTGTCGTATTTGGTTACCATATTCTTATTGGACCGTCGTAAAATTGAAAAGAAAAAAGACAAGAAATCTTGTAGAATATGCATGTAATTTAAATCTATATTCTACAAAATATAATGTAAACAAAAAAGAAGTTGCTACGATATCCCAAAGGATTATGTGGTTGTTGAAATGGCTCAATTAAACTATAGATGAAAGGATTAACAACAAAAAAATTTTTCAGTGGCAGACAAGAAAACAAAGCACCGCGCTATTCGTAGATCCATAGTTTCGTTTTTCACTTCTTCGTGCACTTGTGCACCATTGAGTCTAGTTCTTCACTGTATCTTCTTTATTCCATACTCTCTTCATTTTATGGCCTCGTTACATGAAATACTGCGGTATAATATTATATAAAAAAAAAGACCAGTGCTGCTGTCTGGAAGCGATGCAGTCATGCACGCCTGACCCTATCGTCTTTGGTCGATGAAGTCATGAAACGGGCCAAATGCAACAAGCCAGTTGTGATGGTGAGTCAGTTTGTGTGACCAGTGAAAGTCAATCACTTGTCTGGTGAACGTGTGACCACCAACTCACCCCCGTCTGATCCTCTCAGTGGCGGATTAAAAGAGATTGTGTGTCCGAAGTACATAAACCTCTGACTCTTTTAGAACTGTGGAAAAGTATTTGAGAAACTTAATATGCACACCTTTTTTGAGGTCCCAGTCCATGGACCAAAAGACTTTTTGTCTTTGAAGAAAGTAAAAATACTGAAGCTTTGATGAAGTTTGCGTCGGAATCTCTTCATAATTCATTTTTTTATTTACTTTTTTATCTTTGAGGTTGAGGTTGAACCGCATTCATTATTCATTGTCTGAACTTTTTTCTCACTCGACAATGATGGATGATGTACCTTTGTGTTTTCAAAACGAGAACATTTTGCGAGGGGACTTAATTTACAGTTTGCTATCCCGCTCTCATTTCCACTGATGGATTTGAAAATTTCATTTCCTTTCATTTTCCTCTCTCTCTCTCTCTCTCTCTCTCTCTCTCTCTCTCTCTCTCTCTCTCTCTCTCTCTCTCTCTCTCTCTCTCTCTCTCTCTCTCTCTCTCTCTCTCTCACTGTCTCTATCGCCTCTCTCTCTATGTATGCATATATATATATATATATATATATATATATATATATATATATGTCTCTCTCTTCCAGTCTGTCTATCTCTCTTTCTCTATTTATCTCTTTTTTTCTGCTCTCTCTCATACTCTGTCTCTCTCGTCACTTACAAAGAAATGTACCAAGTCGTATTACACTCACTAAGTTGACTAAGCATATCTATTCAATGCCAGAATCGGGCACTAGTAGCATATTACGCAAAGAGCTACTTTGTCTTCTTTTCAACGCACTTCCCTTGCTCTCTTTTCATATATTGCGTCAATTCACAACAGTTATAATTATGTATTCTACTTAAACTAAACATTAGTGCTAAGTTTTTCTTAAAACCGCGTTCGATACAATTCAGGCTCTGTTATTTACCTCTACACAATTTCATGTCAAGGAAAAAACACTTCTAAACCTGAACTCTAGCTATTGAAAGTCATAATTCGAACTGTCTGAGAGATCTAATTAATGTCAGCTGGAGTAACGATTCTGTGCTTGTCTCCTTAACTCACTTTGACTGGTGCCATATTTTCACCGTGGCAGCTGCACTCAGCTGTTAACAGTAAGGGCTGACATTAATTACACCCTCACTTTTATGCGGTCTTCGTCTATTTCGGCCGCCGTTTTCTTGGCACAGTAGGTCTGCTATAATTATAACGTTACATGTGCACATACATAACTGGTTAGCTTATTGAGAAGCAGGAAGCAAGAAAACCGGTTAAGAATCGAATCGAATGATCCTTTGATTTTGAAAGCCGTTCCGCCTGCGCCACTTTTTGATCATATTGAGAACCCCCCCATCCCTTTCCCTCATCTATAAAAAATTAAAACAATCGGTACTTTGACCGGATCTGCTAAAGTTCTGGCCTTATCTGGGTCTATCTTCCGGCGCGGCTAATCTCACGACAAACTAATATGTGCCCACAGGCATTATTAAAGTCCAGGCCTATTACATTTCAATTATTCGAAAAAAAATCGTCAAAACATCACGGAGAAACCGCTTTCTGTATAATTAAGTCCAACCTTCTGCACAGTCACGTAAGGTCTTCTGTGGGCGACATCTCTTCGACTCCTCAAAATTTTTTCTAGAGACCCCCCAAGGTGTATTTTATCGCAAAATATCCGTTTCGAGGAAACTAGAGACAACATAGTTACATCGACGCAGAGCACATAACTTCCAAGGATATCGCGATGAGTTGCTTGTGACCGACCTTCAGAACAGTCATAGGCAGGTTCAACAAAACCAAACCTACCCAGAATTATCCAGCGTCATAGGATGGACTTTTCCTCAAAACCTATGCAAAAATATATGGGATGTGGAATGGGCAGCGAGAATTAGAGGTCAGATCGCAAACAATACCTAAATACAGTCACGTTCGAGCACAGTAAACAAAAACATTTCTTACTAGTGTCCATTTCTATTGTCTTTTTATTTATTCCAGCCACTACTGTTACATCAAATAGTAAGTTTTAATATCCATTAAGAAATCGACTGTGGTAGGTCGATATGGACTGACTTTTTTTTCATAAATATGTTGAGAGAGAGAGAGAGAGAGAGAGAGAGAGAGAGAGAGAGAGAGAGAGAGAGACAGACAGACAGACAGACAGACAGACAGACAGACAGACAGACAGACAGACAGACAGACAGACCGAGACAGAGACAGAGACAGACAGGCAGACAGACAAACAGACAAAGAGAGACAGACAGACAGACAGAGGTAGAGAGACCGAAAAGGGGGGGGGGGGTGAATAAATAGGATAGATAGATCCTTCCTAAATCAATCTTGTTATAGAGAAACAATAAACTGCATAGAACCAGTGAAGAATAGGCCTAACCTGCCCCCTTACCCCAGCCCCTTCCCCCAAGGTCAGACCAGAGTGAATTTGATCGATGACCACCATGTCCGAGAGAGGACGAGGCGATCGGTAGGCAGATTTCAGTAACCGACTCCTTTATTTCGCCATCTCCCTGGTCCATCGATTCCATGCCGGCCGCTGGTCAGTTCTACTCTGTCACGTACTTCTAATACCCCTATCAGTGAACAACTCTATTTTTTATCCCATCGATCAATAGATAGACATTTTGTCTACAGGGAGTTCTGCGTGCCCGAACATTGTTTTTTTTTTCTTTTCTAATAGTAATACTGCAGTTTGTTGTAGGTCTTCAACTTTGGGTATCAACGCGGCGTTGAATGAAGAGGGTTTCTACATCAATCATTTTAACTCATCCAATTATTCACAAACTGCAACAAATTGATTTTAGAATTTAGTTACATATAATTAACCATAATAAATCAATGCTCTAGAAAGCAACACGTATCTGAAATTTATGATTGATAATTTAACTTGCTCGCGAACACAATGCAGTATGTTTTTTTAAAAGAGGAGTTTGATTACTTGAAATTGCTTTGTTTATTGCTCTTTTTTTTTTTTTCGGCATTAGCCAATTTAAACAATCTAAAAATCTGTTCAGGTACACTACGATTCAGCACATATTGTTGTCGTGACTTTCAGTTTCCAGACTAACTTGATTTTTTTAAAAACTTTATAGCTTACTTCTCCCACAATACGTTGTAAATTATGATATAGGTGACATTAAAAAAATAAAAGTCAAATTTGTGAAAATGTTCAACCATCATCTTCTCTCTCTCTCTCTCTCTCTCTCTCTCTCTCTCTCTCTCTCTCTCTCTCTCTCTCTCTCTCTCTCTCTCTCTCTCTCTCTCTCTCTCTCTCTCTATCTCTATCTATCTATCTATCTATCTATCTATCTATCTATCTATCTAATTATATATATATATATATATATATATATATATATATATATATATATATATATATATACATATATATTTCTCTTTTACTAAAAAAAAATATTTTTTTTTGCAATACTAAAAAAAATAATACTTGCAGATATGTCAAGCAGCTGAAGCCCAGAATTTGGCTTCAATTTCATGGCCCATTTGGAGAGAGGGATTCCAATAATTTTACTTTTAGCTCGGCTTTTACTGCGAGAGAAGTCGATTTGCATTCCTACGAAGGAAAAAAATAATTGTTTATTAGTTTTATAAAAAATCCCATCCATGTACAGGATCTTTTAAGCGCCAATGCAGACACCTGTATAAATAAATGTATTCTCGCTAAGCAGTACACGTCCTGCTTATTTTTTGTTTGTTTGTTTGTACAAATGTATGTACATCGCCTTATCACAACCGTTATGAGATTCTTTTAATAGCTTGAAAAAGTATGGAATTAGCTGTTTCCAGTGTAGGGATTCATTTCACCGCTCCATACTCACCCGAACACACACTCACACAATTCTTATTTTGTCTACCTGACTGTATGTCCGTCAGTGTGTCTTTATCTGTTCGCTGAGTGGATTACAAAGCCATCCTAGAACTTAGCGGCAATAGGAGATTTAAATCAATTCACAAAAATCCACTGATTAGGTAAGGTAGGGTTAATCTATGATTAAAAGTCCTTTCGATCCTTATAGGAACTGCTAGATCTAGCCTGCACTCATCGGCTTTGTTTTCACTTCGAAATGCTACATTTTATTTGTTTAAAGGCAAACCGCAAAGACAGAGTAAGAGACTTGCAGAGAGAGAGAGAGAGAGAGAGATAGAGGGGGGGTGGATTAGCGAGAACTTGAGGCCACTTTTAAGAGGGCTTATAATTCGTTGAAAAAAATCGAAAAAGAAACATTTCCTTCGTATAAAAATGGTCGTTTTTTTTTTTTTTGTTTTTTTTTTTTTATGTCGTTTTTGTTTTTTATTCTTTTGTTTCGACTATGAATATATATATATATATATATATATATATATATATATATATATATATATATATATATATATATATATATATATACGTATTAAGACATTATGATTAACATTCTCGTGCGGAGACAGCTTCGTGGTTTATCTCTCAAGAATGTTTCCTATATAGATTAATTATAAGGATGATGTACCTGTATTAAGAACTGACTCTCTATTACACATTCCGCCGTTAACTGTTCAGTCTATGAATCATCGTGCTATTGAGTGCATTAAGTTACACAGACCCACCGTGCTAGATGCTGCACCCACGAACCTAGAGAAACTTTGTTTCTGTTTATTTTTTTTTTATTCCAAATCCTTATCTTTATTTCACGTGCATGAGTTGGCAAGAATAATCAGATGGATGCAGTTGGTGTTGAATCTGTGAAAGTGAAGGACTCTTCTTATACCTTTGGTAATCAAAAGGACTAAAAAATCGCAAACAAGAAAAGGAAAATTTTTTCAAGGTAAATTTTTTTAACACTGTAGATTCATGTAATTTGTAGCTATCACGGTTCTTTTTGTTAATCCGAGCTGATTTTAAATGAACGAACTGATATTGATTATAAAGCAAAATTTGGTTCTGTTCTTTTTGGAAAATATTCTTAGAGTCTTCAGCTGACCAGTAATTTTCTTGCTGTAATGTTGGTTGTTTTTTTTTTTATTTTATTTTCAATAGGAATTTTTTTTTAGTTAAACTCGACCTACGTCGGATTTATGGCAGATGGTTTGCAGACCACGTTCTACGTTAAAATTGGTTCATTTTTGCGGTGTATTTTAATTCTTAAGAGGTAGAGATTCGATAGGTAAGGAGATATTTTATTGGCTAAAAAGCAGCCTAACAATTCCTAATATTTACGTTTTTGACTAGATATAATAGTCGTTATCTACTCTAGAGAATTTCTTTTTCAAGTCTATGGTGGAACAGCCGATATATTTTTCCTTTGTAACTACCACGAGGAGAGAGTTAATGACCAACATGGACCATTTGTGTTTTGATTTCAAGAACTTACAATTTTTTTTTTAGAAAAAGCATTTTAACATTTCTCTTTGGACTTACAGAAATAATGAAGACACAAAATACTGGCTTTGAATTTTTTTTTTACATGGACCGTATAGTGACACATGTAGTTCTTTGCGGAAAAAATAAGTCGACATGTTTGAAGATTTTTTTTTTTTTTCGTCTGATTTATTTTCGCTCACATTTTCAGTTTGAAAATTAGTAGAGAACAGCAACTAATACTGTTCTTTCCAAATTTATTGTTTATTAGTTTATTATGAAGCTATCTAATTTAAGAACAGAAAGTGTCTGGAAGTGGCCTGCGAGAAATCATAGCTGCTCATCTCTTTGTACCTAAATGATAAAGGAATCTCTTAATAGCTAATAATCCTTATCACGACGTAAGGCAGTAAGTACTGACCCCGACCTTTTCGTCAAGAACAAAATTGTTGAACCTTGAAATAAAAGTACTCCTCTTGAAACTGCCAAACTGATACTGGAGGAATGAAGAAAAAAAAAAAAAAAGAAAAAGAAAAGGTTGAATGTCGAGGCGATAACAGACGCTGTTTGCTTCGTAAACTTATTTTTTTTTAATCCATTCACAGTACTTTGGTGTGCACATTATAGTACAGTGCAAGTTATATGTCGGCTAGATTTTATTGGCAAAGCTTCCACCCAAATTTGCTCCATCTGTTATCGCAACTGGAGATATATATCCTGAGAAAGTCTGTGATTAAAAAAAAAAAAAGAATTATAAAAGGGAAAGTAGTCACATTCCGAGCTGAAAAGTGCACAATCCTCCAACCTTCCACATTCTAACCATGGGCGTGGCTTCTTCTTTTGATAACGTTTTAGAAGTTACTCATTCTGAACCAGGAATAAAATTTCTTCAACAAGTTTTACATTAAGAATGTTTTTAAAAATCTAAGGAGCACCGATGCATCGTGTACTGTCGTAACTGGTTATCCTACATTTTGCGCACGTTACTCTCAGTTTTATCTGAGTGTTAGTGCTGCAGCCCAAAAGAATTAGACCAAAAAAATGGTGAAGAGTGCCCAATCCCCAGTCAACTCTTTCATGTCTTTAAATAATCTTATTGTGCTTCTACTATACTACAATAACAACTGTCACTGATTATTGCTCTTATTATACATTATATTTTGTGCGTTTTTAGTTAAGTAAAATACTTGCGACTGGCGTAATGAAAAAAAAAATGATTGTGTAGGGTGAGTACTATATCTCGCAGATAGAAGTAGAATCTTGCATTGTGAGCAAGCTCGGGGTTTTCAGACTGGAACAGACAGCGTGAGATTATTCATTATGACATTAAGGATGGCCTACATTTGGTCAAGCTTAGTAGTTACCGTAGATCTAGTTAATTGGTCGCCATTTAGCTTGCTCACTCCCCCGCTGATTTAACTTTCCGTTGTGGACTCATTTCCCTCTTTTTTTGGCTTACCCCAGCCTGGCCAAGGTCAGGAACCCTTATAGCATTTTTTTTTATCTACCTTTGCGTTTGTTTGTTTTTTTCACACGATCTTGCCTTGTACTGGGTACATAGAATAAGACACTAAGGCTTTGTAAAATATTTGGATGAGTTTTTTGTTATTAGTGTACTTTCACAAAAATAAGCCGTTAAGTTTAGGCTCTTGCTGTTCTGTTTCACATTTTGATTTGAAAGATATATTCAAATTATTCGGTTTCATTTTTTTTTAGTCTCAATGTATAAGACAATCTTAACAATCAGTCGTTTTCAAAATAGATCATTGCGTAACCCAAACTTTTTTTTTTATTATTTTCATCATTGTAATGTTTACTCGGACTATGACGTGGCTAAAACTTTTGTTTTGTCCGCATGTGTGTGCGTGTGTGGTCGGTTTCATCAGTAACATATGAATTGTAGTTCTATGACTCTGAATTGTACATTACCGGTGTTCAAACTTTTATTCCCCCCTCAGAGGTTACACATTCACGCCGCGCAGTTTAGATCACACCTGTCTCCGTTATTTATTGATGCGGGTGGAAATAGCGACGGCTTTCGATTCAAATACAAAATACTGCATGCACATGGTAAAAATATTTCCCAAAACATGCCCTCTCGGTCCCACTCTCTGCACTGGAGCTGAATTTTCTTGTGTGACTGGATAAGCTGATGAAATCGGTTTGCAGCGTTATATTTGAAGAATAGAAAGAATGTAAATATTTTCTGTCTTGTATTCTCAGGATTTGTTCTCACGGAAGTCGGGGTTCACTGTTGTCAAAGGATTGCGTGGCAAAGACAGGTAGGAATATTAATTCGGCAGTTTTTATTTGTTGCACGGTCTAAATCTTCAAGAAACGAGATGTAGCTAATGAGAAGTTGAAGAACATGAAAGGGGTTTTTTGCAGAAGTTTATGTCGAAATTGAAAAAAATACAAAGTATAGGCAGCCACATGATAATACAAAATAAAAATGAAAGAAATGCATGTATCAAAGACACAATGTCAAATACAGCGAGAAATCGTCGTAGCATTTCCTCGAACTGAGCGTAAATATAAAGAGAATGAACATAAGTTACTTGATAAAGACATCTACGAGAAGAAAAAAAAAACAATATTGAAAAACCTGTTTACCATCATAGATGTATATAATTGTCCAATTTCCATTTTGAAATAATAATCTATAAAGTTTTCGAAATTTAGCTTTAAACAAATCATAAAGTTATCAGCGAAACTTTAAACTGTTATGGATGAAAGACGAGAAAAGAAGTAATGATTAAAAAAAAAAAAAATAAATTTTAAAAATGCTGATGATATGTTTTGCTTTTTGTTTTGCTTTTATTCATGGCCTTCATTAGTTCAAACTACCTGTCGCTTCGAAAATCTTTGTTACACTCTTAATGATCTTAGAGTGATAACTAAAAAAAAAAAAAACAGTAAAGAATATCCTAAAAAATAAATGAATAAATAATAAAACGGAAAAAAAAAAAACAAGAGAAGGAGTCGGGTAAGGCAAAGAGGGAGTACTTGAAAGGTTATTGAAATGCAAGACCTTATTATATAACATTATTAATGGCTCCTGCATTACACCCATTAATTTGTCTCGCGCGTGTTTCACGTGCTGGCGACAAAAAGCTCTCCGTAATAAACTCTACCTTTATGTTGCCTGTTATTCATCCTTTACGACATCGCCTATGTTTTCCTCACAGTAAAAGTTTTA
>JAWDGP010002797.1:285000-360000 GCA_033675545.1 Elysia crispata | reverse complement strand
CTAATAAATGAAATCGACTAATTCTGTAATTTCCCAATCTGTTTTTACATCTTTTTATTAGAAAGCTGTGAATTATCCATTTAAGTGCATAAAAATACTCTGCCTGGCTCAAAATGTTAGCCGCGCGGTTATTTAAACCTACATGATATTAAATGTTTTTAAGAAATCTGCAAAGAGAATTGGATTTCACAAACTTAGTCACTACTCTTATTTACATATGCACTCAAACAGCTCTTTACAGCATGGAAGATCTACGAGTTTTTGAGGGGATTCCATACCAATCAATAAATACATAAACAGCGCTTCATGGCTTGGAGTTGTCAGTGACTGAGATCGAGAATAAAGGAGGACATCGGGACGATTTGAGTCAGCTCCAGGGATCAATGAATTAGACAGGTTGCTTTGTCGCCATGATGAGCGCATAAAGTTCATAGTATCCGCGCACTTTTCGCACTTTAGTTTGAACATAGAACAATGTGAGTCTATGAAAATATGCATGCAGATAAATCGCTGCTGCCCATTTTTGCTTAAACAATCCGCCTACAGTTCATTGCAAACCTAGTGATCTCTCTCTCTCTCTCTCTCTCTCTCTCTCTCTCTCTCTCTCTCTCTCTCTCTCTCTCTCTCTCTCTCTCTCTCTCTCTCTCTCTCTCTCTCTCTCTCTCTCTCTCTCTCTCTCTCTCTCTCTCTCTCTCTCTCTCTCTCTCCCTCTCTCTCTCCATATCCTTATCCATCCTATCTGTGCCTCTCAACACCACCCCTACCCCTTAACAAGATACCACCCCCCCCTTAAAAAAAAACAAAAACACATACACATTTTTTCACTTACTGTCTATTTCAAATAGAATCATCTAGGTATTTTGTATAAAAGATTACAGGGGAATTTTTTTGTACATTCTATGGTTGTTGCTTTATTCGTGACGGAATGAAAACGAAAAAGAAATTCACCACCAGGGTTAGAGAATCTATCTTCAGAGTATTGGTGATAAACCGATTCGATCAAAATATTAGAGATTGTAACACTGCATCAGTTAGGTGGGAGTGGGCGTAGGTGTGTGTGTGTGGAAAAAGAAAAGAGGGGGGGGGGCTAAGAAAGTTAAATTCTGAGATAGATGGAAGATAGACATTCAAATTAAGCGCTATTTTGTTTAAAGCCTTGTAATTTTTTTTTTTTTTTTTTTTTTTTTTTTTTGATACTTCCTGAAGAAGGTCCTTCCCACTATTCCCTCTTCCTCCCCTTTTGGTCGGTCGGCCTGACGTCGGTGTGGCTGAGCCTTCGACCCTCGGTTCTTGCCCGACCCCACTGTCCCACCACACACACACCACACCGCTGGGAAAGGGAGAGAACGGACCGCAATGCCGACTGCACAGAGTTCCTCTTTCCCCCCTCAGTTTACTCCATTCTTTCTTTTCCCTCTCACAGTTCTATCTTTACTACCTCTACTGCTAGCAGTCGAGGTTAGCTCAAGTCTGCGCCTCTTGCCCGGCTGGCTCTATCAACGATTCACTCCCTTGGTTTTAACCGGCGGCCTGCTGTTTACCCAGTCTAGCTCTGGATTCCAGACGAGACTAGATTAAGACAGGCTCTAGATGATTTAGAGCTCTAGCCGCGCCTCATATCATTTTCGAGGTAACACGGAGGAGGAGGAGCATTGCTCTCGCGTATGTGGAATTTTTACTTCTTGAAAAAAATTTTAACTTTCGAGGATTTTAACGGCTTTTGTCGTGATCTAGACTCTATGTTTAGTACAAGTTTGATCTTTTTTCGCTTGTGCTGTGCTCTTGAGGATTCAATTATTGTGCTTTTGTAAACAATATTGTGGATGGTTTTTTTTTACTTGACGTCGTCAGCTTTTTTGTTGGATAACATCTTGTTTCCTAAACGGTGAGTTTGTGTTGTGGTTTTGTTAATCCTAAACATGATAGACTAGATCTAGGTGTTATTTGGTTTGAAGTATCTCATGTAATACAATGCAATATAGACCGATTGTAGATCTAGTCTAGACCCCTCTGATTAAATTCTTATGACGAAAACATGTTTTTAATCTAGATGATGATCATATCAAGGACTACAGTATATCTTGTCTTTTGGAATCCATATCCATATCCAAACTGTAATTCTATATAGCCTAACTGTTACAATCTTAGAGAGACCTAGCAATAAAGTATATAATTATGTAACATGACTGGTATTATTTTATTTAAAAAAAAAAGATACGAAGAGCAGATCATCAAAAGATAGATCTAGTCTAGTTTTGAGATTTAAGTCTTTTTGCAAGCCAAACTTTGATGTAACAGTGAGAAGACTAGAAAAGTTAGATTACGATTATGAAGTTTTGTAGCAAAGTTAATCTTCAGCGATTTATCAGTCCTTGTCGTTCTCTCTCTCTCTCTCTCTCTCTCTCTCTCTCTCTCTCTCTCTCTCTCTCTCTCTCTCTCTCTCTCTCTCTCTCTCTCTCTCTCTCTCTCTCTCTCTTGCATTAGGGGGTGTGTGTTGCTATGAGTCATTTTCTGAGCTTTATCTCATTTTTTACCTTGAAATTTACAATGGATTTCGGTACGTACAAGATGCGAAATCTAAGCATTAGTCATCACCCTCTTACCGGATGCGCAATATCGATTCTGGGGACAACAATGTAAATCGCGCAGAACTCGCCTCAACGTTTCTGTGGTATCGATTACTAGATTTAGTTGTACTCAGAACCGTCGCGAGACACCTAAACCAGTATCGAACGTTATCTCTCTTGGGAATTGATAGCTGAATGCAAGCAGTGTCGCAGTAGGCTCTAGTTTATCACATGATTGTTGACTTTGTATAGAGGATTACTCTACTTGACGAAATCGAGTGTTTAAAGCGGCGGCGCTCAAGAGGCAGTCATGCCTTGTATTTAAAGTTTTACTTCTGCAATGAATAATGACGAATGGCATTACGTCTTAAGATCATACAAACATCGAATTTAGAGGAGGAAGTAAATGAAAGTTGACCGTGGATTTGCGATAGAATTCAACCAAAGTATTTGTCTTCTGTGCCTAGATGATCTCATTGGAACCAAAATTAAAGCCAGCAACTCTTGGTTGTTAGATTTGCTAATTGTTTGGTTTTTTTGTTTTTGTTTTGTTTTTTCATTTAGACTTACATATTAGCATATGCGCTTAAGAATATGCATAAGAATTAAAAAAGATATATATTGGTTTACAGAGAAACATTTTGAATGTTAAAGAAACAGCACTCAAAACTTCTAAACAACGCCCACCAGTGTAATGAGTAATCTGAGTCGGTGCTATTATTAGCGCAGTGTGCTATTCCAGGAAGTATAGCATAATTATGTAACGCTAACTGAATTCAAAAGACTTGCATAGAAAATAATATATGAGGAGTCTAAAGCATCCACAATTTGATATCGCTGCAAGATCGAGAGAGAGAGAGAGAGAGAGAGGGAGGGAAAGAAGGAGAAAGATGTGTGTGTGTGTGTGTGTGTGTGTGTGAGAGAGAGAGAGAGAGAGAGAGCGCAACAAGCTGTCCTCAGTCTTTAAATTATGTAAATATTTTTTCTGTAAGATTCTTCACATCGACTTGCTGTTTATTTCAATGTTAAATTATTCAGAATTCGTTGTTAAGAAGTAACACTAACTTGCCTGTTTCTCGTTATTAGAGACTATTGGTCTAAAGTTCATTGTAAAGTGTGTGTGTTTGTATATTCGATCAAAATGAGCGCTTTAATGTCATGCTTTGTTTCCCATATCGAATTCTCATGAATCTCCGTGTCTCGTCCCAAAAATATTTGGTTAACATTGTTTTTTCCCTCTTTTTTGCCACTTCAGCTTTAGCATGATTTGTAGCGCACTTATAGAGTACTTAGCGAGTAAATCAGGGCATGGGATTGAGAGGGTGAATTGTTGATATTATAGAACTTGGGATTGTATTGTGCCATGTCGTTAAGAAAACTTCGGTTCGTTTGAAATAACCTTGAAAGTCTTGCTGGGGGATAGAAAAATGTAATCATGATTACTTTAACTAAAAGCCTTCTCAAAACCGGGACGTTTTAGAACAGCTCATCTTGCATTTGTTTTTTGATGGTAAAAACAAAAACCTCCATGTCGGAAGGTCATTCATAATTAGTTATCCTCTGCTATCGTGATCTACGTGAATGCACGTAGTAGAATAACTACTGAGTAACATTCTTTCCCACGCTCATTCATAAACATTGCATGACTCCTCTTGGCAACCCAGTTGCTTTTTTTTATATTTTCTGTGTGTCTGTATGTTTTTTGCGGCCCTGTGGAACATGGTTAATTAATTTTGTGTTCTAAGTCGATCTAACGCGTCTTGCTGCTACAAACGGCTGGTATTTAAGACAAGCTTGCACGCACTGTCTGGAGACTCACGCATGGCCGATAGGATAATAAGAGCTGATTATTGTTAACGTTTCTTCCGAGTCTCTCTCTCTCTCTCTCTCTCTCTCTCTCTCTCTCTCTCTCTCTCTCTCTCTCTCTCTCTCTCTCTCTCTCTCTCTCTCTCTCTCTCTCTTTCTCTCTCTCTGCGCAAACAGGGAAGAACGACGAAGAATTTAACCTGTGTTAATTGTAATTGCTTTGGCTCCTTGATCACAAAGCAAGACGGTGCTTGAACCATCATCCGTTATAAAAGTTATGGATAAGTGAGAGAGATTGTGTGTCTCTTATTTTTTACGAGAGAAAGGCGCGGAGAGCAGGCAAGTTTGCGACGAATTCTGAGCTCCCAATCTGCGCATCTCATTGAAAGCGTCGGGAGGCGAGAGGAACTTTCTCGGGTTTTCATTTTCATTCAGTTTCGTTGTTGGCAGACGAACTCGTCTTGTCATCCTTTCAAGTTGGTAAAAACCCATCAGATGTTTCGTCAGAATCACAATGTTGTTACATCCCGCAGGCATACACCTATGAATCAATGTGAAAGTTTTTTTTTTTTTTGTTTTTTTTTTTTGTTTTTTTTGTTTTGTTTTTTGTTTTTTTGAGGGGGGAAGGAGGGTTTGGCTGTTTTTTGTACTTTTTTTTTGCTTTTGTTTTTTTGCAATTACATGTTTTGCCTGCCTCAATTTCATTTCATCTTACTCGATCTCTTTTCCACGCCTGATAGCAGAGCGTTTACCCTGGAATCTGGGTGGATATTTCGCTTCGAGGTCAAAACTTTCGCCGTCGATGAATCAGTTTGAGTTGCTTCAGAGTGGGCAGCTGTGGACAGGCTTTACCAAGCTATCAATCCATATCTGTTTGTCTTCACAATAATAACAATAATAATAATAATAATAATAATAATAATAATAATAATAATAATAATAATAATAATAATAATAATAATAATAATAATAATAATAATAATAATAATAATAATAATAATAATAATAATAATAATAATAATAATAATAATATTGTTGTCGTTGTGTTTCTTTTGTTGTTCTTGTTGTTGTTGTTTTTTGTTTTTGTCTTTGTTTTTTTGCACGAGATGCTAATGTTTTAAAATGGTAAACTTGGAATCATTCAGACCTTGATTGTATTAGCGGTTAACTTGATTTTGTATCACGTTGTTGGGGAATGGTAAAGATAATTAACTAAGCTTGGAAAGAGAGTTTGTGGATTGGAGCCAGAGAATAGGATATAGCATGCATGGACAGAACAGGGAAAGAGAGTGTGAGACAGATAAAGGAAAAGAAGGAGAAGGATTAGGAAGAGGAGGAGGATAAGAAGAAGAGGAAGAGGTTGATAAGAAGAAGAAGAAGCAGACCAAAAGAGGGAGAAAGAGAGAGACAGACATATACGCAGACAGATAGACAGATAGACAGACAAACAGGCAAAGACAGAGAGAGAAAATAGAGGCAATACATAAATGCAAAATACGTTCTTTTTTTTTGTGATAAAAACAATCAAAGATTACCGATTGTGTAGTAAGTTGTTGCAGCTTGTGTCATTCGTCTGCACTTTGTTTGAGTTTGACCGGTTCCGTCTGCTCTGTGTTTGGCGTGGCGTGGGGGAGATGAGCCTCTTGTAGTCTGACCATAGCGGTCAGAGGAATGCCGTCAGGAAGAAATATCTTCTTCAGTGTTTAATGTTTAACTTTTTCTGCCCCCCCTCTCTCTCTCTCTCTCTCTCTCTCTCTCTCTCTCTCTCTCTCTCTCTCTCTCTCTCTCTCTCTCTCTCTCTCTTTCTCTCTCTCTGCGCAAACAGGGAAGAACGACGAAGAATTTAACCTGTGTTAATTGTAATTGCTTTGGCTCCTTGATCACAAAGCAAGACGGTGCTTGAACCATCATCCGTTATAAAAGTTATGGATAAGTGAGAGAGATTGTGTGTCTCTTATTTTTTACGAGAGAAAGGCGCGGAGAGCAGGCAAGTTTGCGACGAATTCTGAGCTCCCAATTTGCGCATCTCATTGAAAGCGTCGGGAGGCGAGAGGAACTTTCTCGGGTTTTCATTTTCATTCAGTTTCGTTGTTGGCAGACGAACTCGTCTTGTCATCCTTTCAAGTTGGTAAAAACCCATCAGATGTTTCGTCAGAATCACAATGTTGTTACATCCCGCAGGCATACACCTATGAATCAATGTGAAAGTTGTTTTTTTTTTGTTTTGTTTTGTTTTGTTTTTTTGAGGGGGGAAGGAGGGTTTGGCTGTTTTTTGTACTTTTTTTTTGCTTTTGTTTTTTTGCAATTACATGTTTTGCCTGCCTCAATTTCATTTCATCTTACTCGATCTCTTTTCCACGCCTGATAGCAGAGCGTTTACCCTGGAATCTGGGTGGATATTTCGCTTCGAGGTCAAAACTTTCGCCGTCGATGAATCAGTTTGAGTTGCTTCAGAGTGGGCAGCTGTGGACAGGCTTTACCAAGCTATCAATCCATATCTGTTTGTCTTCACAATAATAACAATAATAATAATAATAATAATAATAATAATAATAATAATAATAATAATAATAATAATAATAATAATAATAATGATAACAATAATAATAATAATAATAATAATAATAATAATAATAATAATAATAATAATAATAATAATAATAATAAAAGTAATATTGTTGTCGTTGTGTTTCTTTTGTTGTTCTTGTTGTTGTTGTTTTTTGTTTTTGTCTTTGTTTTTTTGCACGAGATGCGAATGTTTTAAAATGGTAAACTTGGAATCATTCAGACCTTGATTGTATTAGCGGTTAACTTGATTTTGTATCACGTTGTTGGGGAATGGTAAAGATAATTAACTAAGCTTGGAAAGAGAGTTTGTGGATTGGAGTCAGAGAATAGGATATAGCTTGCATGGACAGAACAGGGAAAGAAAGTGTGAGACAGATAAAGGAAAAGAAGGAGAAGGATTAGGAAGAGGAGGAGGATAAGAAGAAGAGGAAGAGGTTGATAAGAAGAAGAAGAAGCAGACCAAAAGAGGGAGAAAGAGAGAGACAGACATATACGCAGACAGATAGACAGATAGACAGACAAACAGGCAAAGACAGAGAGAGAAAATAGAGGCAATACATAAATGCAAAATACGTTCTTTTTTTTTGTGATAAAAACAATCAAAGATTACCGATTGTGTAGTAAGTTGTTGCAGCTTGTGTCATTCGTCTGCACTTTGTTTGAGTTTGACCGGTTCCGTCTGCTCTGTGTTTGGCGTGGCGTGGGGGAGATGAGCCTCTTGTAGTCTGACCATAGCGGTCAGAGGAATGCCGTCAGGAAGAAATATCTTCTTCAGTGTTTAATGTTTAACTTTTTCTGCCTCCCCCCCCCCTCTCTCTCTCTCTCTCTCTCTCTCTCTCTCTCTCTCTCTCTCTCTCTCTCTCTCTCTCTCTCTCTCTCTCTCTCTATCTATCTATCTATCTCTCTCGCTCTCTCTCTCCTACCCTTCTCTCTTTCCCCTCGCACTCTATTCATCTTTCTCTCCCTCTCTCACTCTCTCTCTCACTCTCTCTCTCTCTCTCTCTCTCTCTCTCTCTCTCTCTCTCTCTCTCTCTCTCTCTCTCTCTCTCTGTTTTAAAATTACTTAAAGAAGTTAAGAATATTAAGTCTCATTTCCCCCAAAATGGGCCAGTTTGTGCAAGTTACATCCGGCTATGAATTGATACCTGGCTGCTTCCGTCAGCTTCCTTTTTTTTAAAACCTGATACTGTTCTAAACTCTGCCTAAGCAATGAGAATTGAAACTTTCATTCTTCTGTCGTAAATGCCCATCTAGCTCTCACTTTACCCCCCTCCCCCCTTTTCACCAGATTGGCACATTCTGACCTGATTTTTGAGCATCCGGGTCTGATTTTTGTGGCTTGTATTATTCCAGGTCAGATGAATAGGCCTACTTAAAAATGAATACTTTTACGAGGAATTTTTTTTGTAACCTTGTCATATTTGTGACATTGCTCTTTGTTTCCAAAATTAAATTATTTTAGTTTACTTTCTGGGAATTAGGCATCACTTGTGTATAAATAAATAAAAAAAAAAAAAAAAACAACCATAAAGTCAGAATTTGCTTTACTGTGGTTTTGACATTAACTTCAAAGTTGATCTAATTATGGTTTTCTACTTTTGCCCACGACAGAAAGGCAGCTTTTATAGGAAATCGACTTGTGACTCTACAATTAAGTCGGACCGAGCCGATCTTATCACAAACCAATTAACCAACATTATTTCGTAAGGTTTCCTTTTTTCTTTGCGAGCTATTTCGGTAGGCTTTTAAGACACAGTCAGGATAGATTAGAAGCTTAGAAAGTAACTTTTTTAAGTCAACGGTCGGATATCAAAGTAAGACTCTCTCATTGAGAGCAGATTTTCCCAAACTCTTACACCGCTCCGTTTATACACACTCTCACCAGGCGTGGACTGTACTCGGATCATACCCGGGCGTCCTTCTTGGACTACGTGCTTAGAGTGAGGCATATCACTCTGCACCACAGCTGGACGAGCACTCAATTTAATACTATAGTTATGTGGTCGGCAGCGCCTCGCAGAAAAAGAGCGGTATTAATATTATATAATACGTTGGGACTTCACAGTGTATCGTATCCGGTGCTTTCTAGCCAGGGACATTAAAACGATCGTCGCTTTCAGGTTGTCAATACTGGCCATAAGCGCTGCCATACCTCCGGAGTTATATGTAGAGAAAAGTATGGGCCGGGTTCCCTCGGAACTTTGGAAGTTTTTTGGGGTTTTTTTGTTTTGTCCTCCATCCATTCGTCCTACTTGATCTTGAGATTCCTTTCACTGAACCCCTTTTGCCCTCCACCCATAGACATGTACCTATGTGTATTGTTTGTTCCTATTTGACTGCCTTTGCGGTTCTTTTTCTCTTTTTTTCCACCCTTTATCCGCTGCAAACCTCACTCAAATGATTGATGAAACACCCCCCCCCCCCCGGTCCCCTCCACTCACTCACTCTCTCTCTCTCTCTCTCTCTCTCTCTCTCTCTCTCTCTCTCTCTCTCTCTCTCTCTCTCTCTCTCTCTTTCTCTGTCTTCTCACACACTCCTTTTGCTTCTTCCCCTCTCCCCATTTCCTGGTAGTCATTCACCTGAACGTCTAACCCCACCCAGTCCTGCTTTCAATGTTTTTTTTTTTTTTGTCCCTCATTATAACCCGGCATTGGGCACAGGTTCTGACTGCCACGCGTTACTCATGGCCTATCTCTCTCCCCACCTCCACTCCCTACCCTTTACCTTCTGTTAAAAGCCGTGCCTTGTTCTGCATTCCAACCCTCAGAACCGGCCGAATCATTTTCTTTGTTAATGTTACAAGCTGGAAATGCGGGGAAAAAAAAAGAAATTGAAGAAGAGGCCAGATATAAATGACAAAATAATAAAAAAAAAAAAAAACAAGTGAGGCTTTTATCGCAAAAAAAAAAAAAAATCCCTTTTGAAAAGTTTCAATTTTTGTTTCAAGCTCTTGTCGTGATTTAAAAAGTATCCACATTCTGCCTTTCTATCTGTCTGTCTGTCTGTCTGACCCTCTCTCTCTCTCTCTCTCTCTCTCTCTCTCTCTCTCTCTCTCTCTCTCTCTCTCTCTCTCTCTCTCTCTCTCTCTCTTTCTTTCTCTCTTTCTCACATTAGCTTTCTCTGTCTTTCTGTCTGTTTCCATCTTTCTCTCTCTTTTCTTACTGTGCTTTCATCTCATGCCCGGTGTGGTTGATGAAGTATTTCAACAAAGCCAAGGATCAAACTGAAGCGCAACCTTCTATTTCCGTCTGTTGGAGCATTATCTTTTCAACATTCTTGTTTTACCTAACGCTCCTTCTGTCGGGAAGGATTGCCTCAAGAAAATCACCGGTTTGCGGTGGAGACAGACAACGAGGGCCTGGCCTGAATTAACTCACACTCCGCTGCGCGTACGCATGCTTAACTCATCTTCTATAATTAGAATACGGGATTTTTACGCACTTTATGCTCTTCTTGCTTCACCTTTTTTTTTCATTGATCTGCTCGACTCTCTCTCTCTCTCTCTCTCTCTCTCTCTCTCTCTCTCTCTCTCTCTCTCTCTCTCTCTCTTCCTCCCTTCCTCTATCTGTCTGCCTGTCTCTCTTCTCTATCTCTCTATTTGTCTCTTCGTTCTGTCTCTCTCCCTCTCTCTGTCTGCCTGTCTCTCTTCTCTCTCTCTATTTGTCTCTTCGTTCTGTCTCTCTCCCTCTCTCTGTCTCTGTCTCTCTCTCTCTCTCTCTCTCTCTCTCTCTCTCTCTCTCTCTCTCTCTCTCTCTCTCTCTCTCTCTCATTCTCTCTGTTTCATTCAATCTGCTGTCCAACTCTTACCTTCCTGTCGCACCCCAGAAAATCCCTTCACGTCATCAGTGAGGTAGGGTGTGAAATTCCAGATTCTCTGCTGCTATTTCCGTCTCGACCAGCAGCCTAGATCTCCAGATAAGTAGTCTCTGGCAAAATGTACGTGTGGATTGGACATGTCTGGCGCTTGGAAGCTCAATGTGTTACTTGTACTTGAAACGCCTTATAGATAGATGGCCTTGTAAAGTTCTTGATCTGCATACAATTATAGGTAGCCTTGTAAAGTTCTTGATCTGCATACAATTATAGGTAGCCTTGTAAAGTTCTTGATCTGCATACAATTATAGGTAGCTTTGTAAAGATCTTGATAGATAGGAAGCCTTGTAAAGATTTGCAATGTATACTATAGATAGGTAGCCTATCTTGTAAATAATTTGTAAAGAATCAATACTAGTACACGCTGATCTCATTAGACTTAACTATGCAACAGTTATAGTTTTCCAACGCTGTTTTTTTTTTCCACATAGACAATCAATGTCCAAAGATAGAAGATCTTGCTTATAAATTATGTTTAACGAGTTGAGAAATGATCTTTCGTATCTTTAGTTTATTGGGAAGGAAAATGAAGGAGACGACGCTTGTTAAGACCCCGCTTCTCCCTCCCCGTTTTTTTCCCCCACACACAAATAATAAACAGCCTCTTTTCCTTGTTATCCCCCGCAACATGGAGGCTGCAAGTTCGAACCTACGCCACATAGACCGAGCGCTGTAGGTCTCAAGGCGGGCTACAATGATTTGAGGCTTAGACGATAATATTGAAGAAGATGGTGCAATAATTAAAAAAAAATAACTAGATCTAATATAGCTGAAAGGGCTGGATTGAGTATTTATTACGAAACATTTTGTTTGCATTTGTTTTTTGCTTTTTTTTTTTTTTTCCAAATCTGGAGATCGACCCTTATGTGACATTTGTTTATTTATGTCTGCTGCCCTCGTGTGCTTGCTTTGGAATCAGGAGTCCTTACGCCTGTAAACTCAGTGGTTAATTCCCTCCGTGACTGGTTGTTACCCCGTACAGAGCTGTGTTAGAGACTTAGGCGACTACTAGTATAAAATATTTAGGTCAGAATGCCCTGAATTGAAACGCAATTATTTTTTTTTATCTCATTCTGATTCCAATGTTTAGGAACCTGTTTGAAATCAGCTTAATACGTGTACAGTAATCGGTATGTCCCGAAAGACAATTATATTATCTCATTCTCATGCCAATGTTCAGGAACCAGTTTTAGATCGGCTTAATACGTGTACAGTAATCGGAATGTCCTGAAAGACAGTTTATCTCATTCCAGTGTTTAGGAACCAGATTGAGAGAGCTTAACGTTTACAGTAATTATCAGGGTTGATGGGCGAGCCTGTTGGAACTGGAGCTGTGTGTGAGCCCAGGTCAAGTGATGGTCGCAGTCACGTGGTTCTCTGAGAGCGGAGTGATAACACTGGTGTAGATCTGGCTAGAGGAGGAAGGAGGGAGCGTGCAAAAGTGGCTACAAGGGGAAAGGCAAAAGTGTACTGTGATGTTAAGGCGAAACGCATTAATCTGAGGAGAGCTAGAGTTCCAGAGGTTCTTGAGAGCACTTGAGAGAAGAGAGGGCAAGAGGTCTAGAGTCAGAGAAGAGTGAGATTAAGATAGATAGATAGATAGATAGGGGAGGAAGGAGGTTCAGGGGGCGGGGTGAAGAGACATACATACATGCAGACTGCACACCGACTTTAAATGATATGTGGTGTTGGGTTCTTCCACGTAAGGGAAAATAATCATAGACCTGTCCATGTACATGTGGTTTGTTCAAGTACCTCTTCCTAGTTATCACAAGGGATCAACCCGAGTTTTTTGTCTTAGCTTTATTTGTTTTGTTTTTTTTAATTTGATACTGTTTTAAAAGATAAGATATTTTTTCTCTAACATGATAATTGCCATTCTTTGCTCACAATTCCCATCGGTGCGTGGTGATATTCAGTCTCTATCTTTGCTCTCGGTCAGGTCTCAGCTCTATAGTGAATGTCTGAACTGTACATGCTCTAGGATCTTTCCAGCGGACATTAATTTGCTGTGTAGTATTAGAGAGTGTGGTGGTACTTTGCAGAGACCAGAGAAATCCACAAGATTAAGAGCGCTGCTTGGTCTCCTTCTCTCTGTCTCGTGTCGACTCGCCCTAGACTAAATTAAAAAATTTGAAAAAGGTGTTGTTTTTTTTTTGTGAAGGAACAAAGAGCTGGGTTTCAGAGGCAATGCTTTTTTTTTATAATATTTTTTTTTTTTTTTTTTTTTTTGTTGTTGTAGACCTGCCGGTGAACAACGTTATTCTTCACTGTGATGCTGGGACCAACAGAATCCCAGTTGTGTGTGCGTCCGTCTCCCTCGTGTTTATCGCTTGAAGCTGTTTCACGCTCATCCAGCGGCGATCTAGTGTGTAGCTGATTCTGCTCAATCACTTAATTGTGCGCGACAGACAGACAGACAGACAGAGAGAGAGAGAGAGAGAGAGAGAGAGAGAGAGAGAGAGAGAGGCACATGATAGGATTAAGGAAAAAATGAATCGAAATGTAGATAAAAATCGCATTGAAGTAATAAAAAAAAGGGGGAATAATTTAATGGAAGGGGATATGTATACAGACGCATTGAACAGAAAAGCATAATGTTAAAGTGAAAGAGAGTAGAAGAAGAGAGAAAAAAAGAAATAAAAAAAAATTGAAGATGGAGGGGAGAAAGGGAGCGGTGAGAGACGGATCGGAACAAGTCAGCTGATACTCGTGGAACCCTCCCGTGTGACTAAGGCCTGATGATGGGAGCACAGAGCTCTCAGGCTGAGACAAAGAAACGGAGACGCGTGTAGCAACAGCAGTAGCACCCAGCTAGGGCAGGGAGCAGGGCACAGCCATCGCTTCTAACCAGAAACGCTTTTATCAGCCTCGCGAGAGCTTGAAAATAAAAGATAAGAAAAAGAAAAATAAAGAAAAATTCTAGAAGATATGAAGAGAGTTAAGATCACATTAGGGAGGGGAAGGGATGGGGGGGGGGGGGGGGGGTCCTGAGTGTTTGGAAAAAAAAGGGGGGGGGGGGGTGGAGGGGGGCTGTGAAATCAAGAGTTAGCGCGCGTGCATGAGTGGTGTGGTGTGTATGTGCTAGATCAGTTAAGGAGAGGATAACTCGGCACCAGGGGAGGTCGTGCTCTCTTTACTATCCCCATCCCATCCCATAGAGGAGGGTATAGGCTAGGCCTATAGCTCTAAAGTATTGCTCACCCCTCAGCCTCTGACTCACGGGTTTGATATGTCAAATGCTCAACCTTATAATCAGGTTCACGCTGTGGAAATTTGTAACGTTCATTGCACGAATTCTCTCTTCTTTCTTTAAATCCCCTTCTACACTTGTCCTGCTCCACTTTTAGGTAACAATGTTTTCGAATGGTTTTGGGATATTCAATTCCTGGTTTATTTATTTATTTTGTTGGGGTTTTTGCCAAAGATATTTTCTTATTCACTTAATAGTTTATAGTTTTTCTTTATTATTTATAGATAAATCTCCACTTCACCTGTCACGTCTGTGGATGGCTAACCGAATACTTTTATTTGGTCAAAATTCCAGGCTATTGCTAAGTTCACCAACCCACAAATCAATGCATAATAATGGATCTCTTATCTTTGGGGAATAGTTTATTAATTTTGTATGTGGAGGAGGGGATAGTAATAGTAGGAAAAAACGGCATGAAATATTTTTTTTTTGTCCTTGCTATAATTAAGCTGATCTAAGAAAAGTTGAAAACCCGCTGTCTCGCACTCTTAATAATCTTGTTCAACAATGGAGAGTTCACACAGTGAGGATTTGCAGCTAAAACCAGGTGATTGATTCTTCTAGAACACTCCAGTTCAGTGAAGTGATGTAATATTAACCTATGATTTCCTACACGACGTAAAGTTCAGTGACTGTGACTGAGGGAACGACGAACTTAGCAGGGTTATCATAAATCTTTCTGAACAGCCCAGTATGTAGGACATCAAGAACCTAATCGTGGCCGTGAATTATCCCGGACAGCTACATTGAGGCTTTCAGACCACGACAGTCGTGTAAAGGGAAGATCTTTTTTCCTCTCGACTTATCATTCCCATTCCATTATTACCTTCCAACTGGAAGATGGTAAAACCAAGAAAAATAGCCTTCGTCTTATCAGTATTATATGGCAATCTAGTAATCATTTGGGACCACTAGAGAGAACCTAGCCCCACTAGATCGAGTCGTATTTCACAGAATGTTGTCGACTGAAGTTTACAACCGTACAGTCTATAGAGGCAGGTTCAATCAGTACTGCGAACCGATGACGGAGATTGTACACAATGCTAGAGATCGAGATCAGTCATGATGTATGAGCCAGTCAGCAGAGAAATAAGGGGAAAAGTAATGTCAAAACCCCTTATCGGCGCCCGGTTATTGGTTCTGGAGAATTAACTTTTCATCTTCTCCCATGGCAAGTCTGTCCCAAGTAGTACACGAAAAGTAGACGTATCAATGGTTTTGAAAAGCCTTGCTCTTATCAGGGTTTGCGAGCTGTGAAGGAAACGCTCAAGTAGATATAACATTTAGGACGGATTTGATGTGATAACGCGCGACACTTATTGTTCTCACATTGTTTAGAACTAGTAGTTAAAGTTTACTAATATACATTACATCTTTTCACGGAAGAAAAATAGGGTTCAGTGGCTGCAGTACGCTATGATGTTTCTCCACGATCAGAAATAGTTCTAAATTAACGTTTCCTATGCCCATCTCAGAGTCTTATGTAAATTGTTGTTACGCTCAGGACCCATGCTTATATCAGGTTAATAAAATCAACAATCAACTATGTCACCCCGCAGTGGGTCCCTTTACCCCTCTAGACGCTTGAGTGTGATGACCCGGTTACACAGTGTTAATTAAAACCATGAATGGGGTTTCTGTTGCGTCTTTAAACTTGACGGAAAATAAAAGGCAGGGAGCCAGATTACCGTGCATTTTATACAGCATGTGTTCACAATATCTTGATATTTTGTCATCGATTGGAATAATTTGATTTTAATTTATAAAGTAGTATTGTTATTACATGATTATCAATAATAAAATTCCCATGAATTAAACCACAGCAGTAGCCTAGAAAGTTATCATTGTGCTCATGAAAGGGCTCAGGTCAGAACTATCTACCCCCCCCCCCCCAAAAAAAAAAAAAAGACACACACATACACACAACAGGGGGGGAGACGAATTAGCCTGTGTTTTGCTCTCAACGTCCTCAGGAAAAATACATTGTCAATGGGAAATTTTCACTCAGCTTCATTATTGTCTTCGTGTTCAGTTGAAAGCCTATTCTACTTTGTAACGATGATATAGGGCCTATGTAGTGTAGTTTATTTTGTTATTAAAGGTCAAAGGAAAATTACTGTTTTACAAATGTGTGGTGTTTGTGTGTGTGTCTGAGAAAAAGACACAGAGTCAGAGACAAAGACAAGCATACAGACAGGGCTAGGAGTAGAATCGATAGCTATTTTTATTGATATTTGTTATTACTGCTTGTAGTATAGTGCACAACTGTTATGTTGTTTTCCTTACAGCCTGACCTGATAAAACGCTTAGTAATCTAGCAATTTGATGGAAATCCGTACCGATGTGGCTTATATGCAAAGCAATTAAATTTTAGCTTCATTCTTGCCTACTTTTCTTTAATTTTGTCATGAGAGCTTAGCACAGACTGGTTGTTTAGTAATTGATCAATGTGGCGAGGTTTATTCTGTGCCATTGTTGTTTTTACTTGATGGGTTTTTCTGCTTATTCATGTTCTCACACTAATCTACAGAGGATCGGATCAGATGTCTCTTAAGGGGCTCGACAGCGCAGATAGAGTCTAGTAACTATATCTAGAATTTAGATAGCACGTGTATGTGCATTTAACGACAGCGCAGATAGAACTAGAGTCTAGTGACTATATCTAGAATTTAGATAGCACTTGTAGGTGCATTTAACGACAGCGCAGATAGAACTAGAGTCTAGTGACTATATCTAGAATTTAGATAGCACTTGTAGGTGCATTTAACGACAGCGCAGATAGAACTAGAGTCTAGTAACTCAATCTAGAATCTAGGATTTAGATAGTACTGGTAAGTGCATTTAAAGAATTTCTTTTTTTTTTTTTTTTTTTTTTTTAAAAGCATAGTTTATATGATTGGGCAAACGTAAATGACACATCAATTAAAAAAAAAAAGAAATTGGCGCTTGTGATAGTGCATGCAAGTCCATTAGCAGTGGTAGAAGATCAAGTGATACTGATAGATAACTTATGTGACCAAATTATGTATTTAGCCAGACAGCGCAGGCTAGGATATAGCAGATTTTAAGTGTCATGGATGACTATTTTAGTATAAACATGTATACCGATAGGCCAGCGCTACGCTTTTAGTTTGACAGACAGCAGGATAAATTGACATGCAGTTTGCCTGCCCGTCGCCTACCTGTGTACTAATCCCGTGGACAATGTGCACGGAACCGAGCAACGTGTCCAGGCGTCGCGTGCTGACCACCAACTGGAGTGTTTGACTAACTTTCGACACACTAAACAAGGGAGAGGAGCGCTGCAGCCACACATGACTGTGATCACCATAATTATACAGTCACACTGAACGCTTCATTCGCCACGGGAACATTTTAGGTCCAGGAATCCAGGAGACTGATTTTTTTTTTTTTTGTTGAAAATAGTGTGGTTTATGTGTCCCAACTTTAGCAGGAGGTTACACGGGGAAAGTGGTCATTAGATCGGACACATTAGTCACTATATGCGACAGACACGAGGTCGGAGAGATGTAGCTTGTTTTAATTATCTCCTGAATGTCGCAAGTCTGCGTACGTCAAGATTTGAACCCTAGGTCAATGACTTTCGACCCGTAGTGGTTGCAGAAATAGCGCGTAGCTGAGACAGCCATTCTATCATCGCGAATCTTTGTGTAATAAATCAATGCAAGTTGACATAAATGTCTTCGCTTTTAGATTCAGCTTCTTTGTTAGGTGGTTTTGAAAAAAAAAAAAAAAACAACAACTCCATACTAAACTTTCTATAACGTTTGTTTCTGAACCTGCATTTTTTCCCCCCAGCCGATTAGCTTTGTTTTTAATGTCGCAACTGGTGCATATAGCACGGGAATGCAACTGCTAATTTCAGTCCGATGGGCATCGAGGAAGTACAATGCCGTAGATATACAACTATATAGACTTTTAAAACCTCGTCAATTCTTAGAGTGGAAATGATGAAATGAGACCCGGGCCTTACCAGTAGATACTCCAACGCTCTACCGCCTGAGCCATTTGACACATCGATCTGTTGAATACAAATTAAAAATGCCTAATGGAAGTGTTTTAAGGCGTCGGGGTTTTTTACTTTCCTTCAGACAATTGCGATGCGGAGAGGTGAGATGTTCAATCGATTTTGTTGGATAATTCTTCTCTCGACATCATTATAGGAATAATGTAATTCAATCCCCTCCTCTCTGCCACCGCGTCTCCAAGTTTCTTGAGAGAAGTTGTGTAGGATTTTTTAATCGAGCGTCATCGGATCTTGAAATTGTGTTATTAAACCGCGTGCGTCACTAACAGAACCTTAAAGTTCGACCGAGACTCTTAACTGCGTCACTCTCCTGTGTGAGTGGATGCTAGCTCTGGAAGATCATCTTCACACTGCAAATTAATGCCGTAAGTTCTTGTTTAACGATTTTTAGAGAAAGAAGAGAAGAGTGAAGAAGAAAAATCGAGATTTATTACTATCTTCTCATTGGGTTGGGACGTTTTGTCTTAATTTAAATAAAAAGTGTATCGATATTTTCTCGAGTTCATACATACACAGATTCTTATCATAGCACACAGTACAGTTTCGTTATTCACTTATATTGTACTTTTTTTTAAATAGACAAATAGCGTTAACCCTTCTGTAAAAACCATTTCGATTGAATTTAAATATCTATATTTTTCACTTTGATGGTTTTGCTTCCAACAAGAATGTAATTATGATTTTGCATTAATTAGTTAAATTAAATGTGAGTCCATGTTAAAGATATTAACATCACCGTTTTTTAACACGAAGGCCAGTTGAAAAGCTGCGTACAGATGAAACGGACAGCGACCATGCTTACTAACTTTATTGAAATTTTAAATGTTCTATATGCCTTCTTTGATTCTGTTGCGTTTGGGCCTTTTATAATATTACGACCTTAAATGGCATCTTTTAAGCCTTTTAACCTTTACCAGATTCTTAGAAATCTTTGAAACACACCCATTCTCACAGCCATGACCCTCTGAACTAGATCTAGTTTGGGTAGCGTCATGAGATCTCGTCTCTGAAACTGGACCGTAGCTAAAATACCTGCCACAGGCTCGGCGTCAGTGCCTTTCCCAGTGTTGTTCAGTGTCATCGAAGCGAGGCCGCCAATGCTATGCTATGAGTAATATTTAAATCCCTTCAGTTCAATTGTTAGCCCGACCATCTTTGAAAGCACGTAGTTGAAAACCTGCAAACCCAGGGAGTCTGGAGTACAAAACAGACAGTTCAACCGCTTTGTTGTAATTGTTCAGCTTAGAGGCTCTAGTGATAAGCCTGAGAAGTCTGACTTTGGAACGGGAAATATCTTAGGAGACGATTAGTTGACGGGAAAATTTGTCAGTGGAGGTGACAGGATCGATCTGAAACTGAATTACAAATGCGGTCATCTTGATAATTTCTATTTTTTTTTTTTTTTAATTTATCAAATAGAAATGTGAGCACTGCAAACAAACACTAAAGTATAGAATAAAATGGACAACTTTGTAACGAGTGGACAATGGAAAGTCTACTCCCGTAGAACCAGCGTTAAGTGTATTACGGGTCTGTAAAACAACTTACCATGTAATCTTTTGTGCTCGATTTTGTTCTCGATAGAATTACTACGTGCAGCCCAATTTCAATATGTATTCACATGAGGAATTCATCGCCGATTCAACAAAGCGTACCTCAAAGTTGCTCCATTATTTGAACTAACTCTTCTTTTTGATACACGATAAATGTGAAAGAAGACATTATGGTTCTGTTGTTTAGAGTAATGGTCGCTATGTCGCATTTCTTGTCTTATAGCCAGTTGACTTGAATAAGTGATGCACTTAACCATGGTATGGACAAACATTTTCTGTTCTCAATCATTGACTGTATTCATCTCGACTTTAATATGTTCTTATTCTTGTCATAGCAATTTTATAGCTCCCCGGTCTCCTCTTCGTAACACTTGTAAATCCTTCAGTGTAACGGAACGTAATAACAGAAAGCGAGAATACAGATGAACACCATTCTACTCTGTATGACAAGAAAGCTGAATCTGTTTGGTTTGCATTGATTGCGGGAAGAACCTGTAATAAGTCCATTCTGTTTTGGTTTTTTTCATTGTGTAGCGCTTATTGTGTGCGCGAGAACTCGTGAGCTTTTGGCTCGTTCTTCAATATCTCTTAAGTTCTGTCGCAAAGTTATTATTAACAAAAACTGCGATTTTCTTTTGTATGCTATAGTCGTTGTGATCTTTTTCGTTACATCAATAACGCTTATGAGAAATTCCGGATGATCAGTACGTGCATATAAATCAGCCGCTTTGAGTGAATCACCGATATGGCTGAAACATCCGCAATTTTAAAATTCTGGTCATTGTGAATAAGAAAGTCATTTAGCGCATAGTATGACCGAAGCAGCAATTGATTTTCTGAAGGCAACTTAAATGACAACAACTTATTTATTCAATAGAGTTTTTATTGATTCACATTCGTCCCAACCGTCAGTTTTAACTACAAAATAATAATAATAATAATAATAATAATAATAATAATAATAATAATAATAATAACAATAACAATAACAATAACAATAATAATAATAATAACAATAATAATAATAATAATAATAATAATAATAATAATAATAATAATAATAATAATAACAACAACAATAATAATAATAAAAGACCAGAGCCGCAAGTGCTGAACTTGTCTTCAGGCAGCCTTCGGAGTTCCTGATTAGATTACGTCGCAAATTAATACGAGTTTATATCCATCAACTATTCCTTTAAATAGACAATCCCAATTTGCTGCTGTGTCTACGAGAAGAAAGAGGGAGGGCGTTGTGCATAAAGAACATCTTTGCAACCTTATGCGTGTAAGGAGGGGGGGAATCGGCTGAAGAGACCGGTTTTGGAGGATTGTGAACGAGCGGGAGGGAGGGAGGGCGGGTTTGAACGGATCGAGAGACGAGGTGTTAACACCCACCAGATCAAATCATGGGGTCGCGAGAGACAGAGAAACCCGAGATAAAAATGTCTGGGTAAATAGTCGAGCCGATAGTTTGCAGAGTGAGAAGAAGAGCATAGCAGCATCAGTTCTAAGGTTTTCGATATCTAGAATCCCCAGACGTGCGTTCTAGTTTGTGTTGTGATATGTGTATATACGGCTCGTGATTTCTGGTCCTGGATCTGCCGATATAACGGTTTCCACTGTCAATGTTAAAACGGGTAAGACATATATAATTAGATAAATGCTTTTCGATGTGATGCTATTGTTAAGACTCGGTCGAATTGACTGCTCTGATTCATAAATCTCAAACAGGAGTTAGAGGATCCTAGAGACGGATTATGTACCAGTAATTTTCTTACTTAATGATCAATCAAACATGTACAGATACTGAGTCTTTAATTGCTCTAAAGTAAAGAGAAACTCTCGTCATTGACGCCGCTATATTGAGTCTTTATCTCGATGTATTACTTCGGATATCAACCTTCACAGGCCAATTTAATCCACCCGTAGCCCTAGGTTCAATAAATGTGAAAGACCTCCTTATTCCCCCGCTGTGCTTTGCGTGCTTTTTCTCTCATCCCTTTTTATTTCTTCCCCCAAAACACATTGTTTTAGGCTATCAAACAGTCTTAAGTTAGCCAACTCTTGTCTCATTAGTCTATTTTAAAATCCATTAGACTGTAAGTAGAGCTTGCATGTTGTTAGTGGTGAAGATAAGTTGTAGCTCTAAGACAATACACACATTATGGCAGGCTGTCTTGGTCAGATCGTGTGGCAGGGCACACCGGTCAGTCCCCCTAGTGGTGTGCCCACAGCATACCGCATACCTTTGAAGTATTGCTGTGACAGGGAGGACCTTGTACTGTGTGTTTCTTTCTCTTCCTAGTTCTCATGTACCATTTTGTAAGTTTTAATAAACTTACGTGCTGTTGGTCTATCTGTTACCGTCTCAGTCTCTCTATCCTTGTCTCACCCCACACACACACCCCCCCCCCCCCACCAAAAAAAAAAAAATCCCCTGTGCCACTTTCTTCCTCCTCCTCTTCTCTTTCTCTCTCTCCCTTCCCCCCCCCCTCCTCTCTCTCTCTTTCTCTCTCTCTCTCTCGCTCTCTCGCTCTGTCTCTCTCAATATTATTGTATTTCCCATTGATGTCTGTTCTCAGTATCATCCTCTCGAACTCTCCACCCCAATCTTGCGGTCCCTTTTTTTTCCTCTCACTTATTTATTTTTTCTTGCTCTCACATGCATATTAGAATAAGAACTGGATACAACTCATTTTTTTTTACATATTGTTACGACGAAAGGGAAATATTTAATAGTCGCCCCTGACCTTCTCCGCTATCCTCACCTTCTCCCACTCTGTTTATATGTTTATTTATTTATTTAACCACCCGTCTATCTCTTAATCTATCTACTCTATTTCCATCCTTTTCTCGCAAAACTTGGACCAGTTTTTCTGCCCTACTCCCCCTCCCTCTCTCTCTCTCTCTCTCTCTCTCTCTCTCTCTCTCTCTCTCTCTCTCTCTCTCTCTCCCTCTCTCTTTCTCTCTCTGTCCCTCTCTCCCTCTCTCTCTCTCTCTGTCCCTCTCTCCCTCTCTCTCTCTCTCTGTCCCTCTCTCTTTCTCTCTCTCTCTCTCTCTCTTTCTCTCTCTCTCTCTCTCTCTCTCTCTCTCTCTCTCTCTCTCTCTCTCTCTCTCTCTCTCTCTCTCTCTCTCTCGCTCTCTCTCTCTACCTTTGTCTCCGTAGCTCCCTGTTCGCTAGCCCTGCAGTTAATGCTCGGTCACTAATGTCACCTACTGCACTGGTTAATAAATACGTTGTGTTTTTTGACGAGAACGAATTTTTTAAATATAATTTAATTATTTATACTTATACTAAAATAAGTGTGAAAGCGACTTAATCGCTACAGCTGCCAGTGGGACAAAGCGAAACTTCAAGAGAGGGTAAATTTAACTGCTAGAAGAAAAGTGAAATTCACTCTCTCTCTCTCTCTCTCTCTCTCTCTCTCTCTCTCTCTCTCTCTCTCTCTCTCTCTCTCTCTCTCTCTCTCTCTCTCTCTCTCTCTCTCTCTCTCTCTCTCTCTCTCTCTCTCTCTCGCTCTCGCTCTCCCTTTTTGCAATTCTCCACCCATTTTAGATTCGAAAAAATCGCAATAGTCCTCAGGCCATAATATTCAGCAACATCTTCTAATCTGTATGACTTTGTGGTCTTATTCATTCATGCTGTGTTTCTTGACATTTTGCCCTGATGGAATGCTGGATTTGACCCGATTAGCAGAACCTTTTTTTTTTAATCTCTAGCTTTCCATATTCCTCACAGCCTCGCGGATAATTTATATATATACAGTGGAAGAAATTTTTTCTCTCCATGAATCATTATCATGTTTTCAATGATAATCATTCTTTGCCCAGTAAAATGAGTAAGAGAAAGTTTAACCATCTCCAGTTTTTATTTCATTCATACCGGATTTATTTTCGTAAACGTAGTGGCACGTTATCTAATTCTTGCAACCTTACTTAAACATTTTGACGCCCCCCCCCCCCCCCAAATTTCCTCTCCAATAAATATAAATCACGACTTGAAACATCGGAAAGGAGAAAGAAAAACGTTCTTTCCTCATCCAGATTACGCTCTACGATCCTGAATTTGAAAAAAAAACCATTCATTTTTTTTTTCATCGAACAAAAATCTGGTGCTTTAACTATTTTCATCACTTGGCTTCGACCAAGAGCAAAGAACATGATCTCTTTTAAAATCATAGCTTAAAAAAAAAATAAAAAAATTGGGGATGGGGGGGGGGGAGAGAACCTGGCTTTCTTTTCGAAACCTTTATCAAGCTGCAAAACAGGAAATGAACGTTGGGGTTGTGACAAATTTAATAGTTACGTGTATATGAACCGACCAGGTCTCCTATTGTAACAAAAATAAATAAATAAATAAATAAATAAATAAAGACAAACAAACTGTGGGGCTGTCGTCTCTCTGTCTATTTTATTCCTTGAGATTATAGAACGTATGCGCATTGTCACTGATATATGATTTAATAAAGGACCAAGAGGAGGAGGAGAAGAAGAAAAAGAAATATAATAAGAGAAGAGAACAGGAGAAAGATCGAGGAAGAAACGAGAGACTGATTGATTATAGATAGAGCTCTGCTAAACGTGATAGATTTTTGCCTCCAATTGTCACAGTGCAGGTGCATGACCTCAATAATGGCTCTTGCCGTCACAGCGATCAGTTTGTTGTTGTTGTTGTTAGTTTAGAGAAGGCTCCAAAGCTAGTTTTTTAGCCTCGCCATCGTTAGATCTTCTCTAATTTGATAGTAATTGAATTTGGTCGACTTGTTTTTTGTTTTTAGTTTAAATTGTATCATTTGTTTTATCCAGTGGTTTAAAACCTTGTTAGTTCGTCTTATTTTGATAGCGATTGAGTTTGCTCCACTTGTTTTCTTTATATTAATTGTATTATTTGTGTCTTCGGAACCTCGTCAGGAAGTTTTCAAAGTCAACTTAAGCTTTGTTACTGTTACTAAGTGTAAGTGTATTAGTTCGTCTCTCTCTCTCTCTCTCTCTCTCTCTCTCTCTCTCTCTCTCTCTCTCTCTCTCTCTCTCTCTCTCTCTCTCTCTCTCTCTCTCTCTCTCTCTCTCTCTCTCTCTCTCTCTCTCTCTCTCTCTCTCCCTCTCTCTTTGTTTATGTCCTGTAAAAATATGGACTTGATCGTTCTTAGCGATTCAACTTCTTAGTCTATTCAAGCCAGCATGAAAGTCACTGTTCCTGAAGCATCTATTTTTGTAGATGCGGATAGCTCAGTGGTTAAATGCCTGGTCTTGTCTCGGCAAGGCGATAGGTGCCGCATCGAGGCGCAGGTTCGATCCCTGTTCTAATGTTTTCTCGTCTTTTGTCTTATTTGTCGGTCTCGAGCTAGATCTAGGTTTGTGGTTGATTTTTCTATACTATACCTCTCTCTCTCTCTCTCTCTCTCTCTCTCTCTCTCTCTCTCTCTCTCTCTCTCTCTCTCTCTCTCTCTCTCTCTCTCTCTCTCTCTCTCTCTCTCTCTCTCACTCTCTCTCTCTTTTATAATGCTCGGATTTCATCCCACTATAGTTCTCTTTATTTTAATCGTATTATTATTATTATTATTATTATTATTATTATTATTATTATTATTACTACTACTTTAAACCTCTTAAGGAAGTTTTCAACATCCTTCTTAATTAGCCCTTGTTTGTTTGTTCATTCCTGGTGTAAAAGTAACAGAGTCGCTCACATTATCTATTTTAATAAATCGACCGTGTTCTGTTATACTATCTCATGTCTATTTTTGGAAAATTTTACAGGACACAAAGAAAATTGAGCACATTTGAGCACATACCAAATCAAGAATCGTCGCTGTAGTGAATGTATGCATCTTTTGTGCAGAACTAGAAGTTTTGGTTACAAGGCCTCTGTTTTCTTTAAAAAAAAAAACACAATTTCGTGACATGAGTTAATGGATAGTGAAACTTTTTTTTATTTAAATATCTTAATTAGAAAATGAGGTTATTGCCAGTGAAAACTTTGATAGCACAACAATCTCAACTGTTCATGAGAGATTTGTCAGCCGTGATAAATTTTGTACAACGATCTCAACTATCTCATGCGAGTTGGGATGAGATAGTTGGTGAACTCAAAAAAAATCCTTAGACAAAGTTACTGCACTAGCATCTCATTTAAAACTTGAGACACATGTCAGTTCAGAAGAAATCAACCGTTTCTTAAGACATCTTGTTTCTGGGTCATATATTTGAAACTAATTTAGGCACAATCATAATATTTTGAGAGAACCTGCGCAAGATTCCAGTTAAACAGAGATGGGAAAAAATTGATTTTCACTGAAATTTGGACTTGAGATAGCATTGAAGAACACGGTCGAATTGTTTTTGTTTTGTTGTTTTTTTTTATTTTCTATGCTTTTTTATTTTATTTGCCTCACCATAACAGTGAGAGTAAGGGTTCAACAGTCGACTTAACTGAGATCAAAAGAAAATGCTGCCACCTCGCCACAATGGTAGCCACCGTCATGAAATATACACTGGTCTCGCTGGCTATCTGGTTGATTCTCTTTATTGTCTCTAAATTGATGATAGATAGAGGTGTTATAGATCGCCTCATCATAGTGACTCGACAGTAATAAACAGAACAGCAGTGACTTTGAAGACAGAAATACTTCTTACTATATTGGGAACCGACTCAACTTTTATTTTGTAAAGCACATACCACGGGCAGTTCTGACCTAAAGACGTTTATAAGCCTAAACTAATTTAGTATTAAAATTGGTTATTTCACTGCTGTTACAAAAAAAAAATCATTTCTTTTTATAAATGAGCTTTGGACAAAGAACAATGAGAAGTGTGTGAATTTATCACTTTCGTCTGAAAGACTAAATGTGCCCAAAGTAAACTCGTGTCTGATTCAGTCTGGCTGCATCTAAATATTGTCCTGAAAAGCACAGCTGAATAACCATTTAAAAAAAACGTATTCATAATTTCAATTTCAATAATTCACTCTCGTTTAAAACAAAAACCTCACTAATCGCGATTTTGTTGCTATTATCCAAACTTCCCTGACGTTGAGATTACGTGCGGCACCATAACATTATCAGAACTACTGATCGTTCACTGGTTACTGCCCCTGGGCTTGTCGCGACCACATTGAGGCTTTGTCACCTGGTCATATGGGATGTCTGACCTCGTTAAGACCATAGGAGAAACACCTGGTGGGAAAGAAATGGGGGAAGGGAGAAGGGAGGGGGATCCCTTGGAAGTCACTATTTATACATGTATTCACTTGTAATTTAAAGGATGAACAGAGAGTGGAAGAAGGCAAAAGGAAGGCAAAAAAATGAAACTTTAGAAATTTGGTAAATGACTCGATTGGGGGAGGTGGTAGTCACCTGTTGTGTGATAATAAAAATAATAAATAAGAAGAAGAAGAAGGAGAAGAAGAAAAAGAAGAATGTTGGTGATTTTAACGATGATGATGATGATGTGGGTGAGAAGGAGAAAAAGAAGATTGAAGAAATAGTAACGTTTATAAAGATGAAGATACATATATAGGTGTGAAGAGAGAGAGAGAGAGAGAGAGAGAGAGAGAGAGAGAGAGAGAGAGAGAGAGAGAGAGAGAGAGAGAGAGAGAGAGAGAGAAAGGAAGAGAAGAGGTTGTGATGGCAGTGTCATAGCAACATTTACACGGGAATACGCGAGAACCTGACAGAAGCCTTAACTTGAATGGCAGTGATTATTTCAGAAGCATGATGCATTTCAATGATCATGCATCCCTCTGTTATAAGAATTTTTTAAAACATTTTTGCCACTCAAAATTGTTCCATCTCATTCACATTTTACCTGGTTTCTTTGTATTCTTTTGTCCTATCTTTTACCCATTTGCATGTTTGAAACGCAACCCTAGACAAACCTCGGAGATGGTAGGAATGAACGTGCTAACCACTTGTCTTTATTCTCGATACCTGCCTTGTATAGATGGCATAAAGGAGAAATGTTGAATGTCTCTTCCTCGGTTTGTTTAACGTCCTTTAAATGGATTTCTAAACAATCTTACATACCACATGTCGGATTTTGCTCCAACCAAGGACAAGGCTTGTCAGAAGGCACCCAATTACTAATATGTCTCAGAAGAGGATCGATCCCGATACTTCTAACATGCCGGGCCGGCGTTCTACCGACTGGGCCGCTATGTGAAGCCCCCAATGAAGAATACTGCCCAGATATTCGAGTTAGCCACTCGTGGGTCACTGTAAGTGTAATCGAAATCCCAAATCTTCGGTTGCCTTCGGCGAAAACAGCCATTAACTTGATCCACGATGCAGCGGACATGCATCATTTTTAAAGCACGGTTTGACACACAGTCACACCCCTGTGTCATCATGACCCAGTAATAGCTAATATACTGGATACACAGACTAATCCAAGCCTTGGCTAGGCTTAACAGCTGAAATAGCTCGAGATCTTAGCTATGAAAATATTGATGGAAGTATAACTTCCGTATGGACGTCTTAACTTGCATGCAATTGTTGTGCAAAGTAAATACCACAAAAGCTTTGAAGAGAGAGAAAGAGAGAGAGAGAGAGAGTGAAAGGAGAGAGAGAGAGAGAGAGAGAGAGAGAGAGAGAGAGAGAGAGAGAGAGAGAGAGAGAGAGAGAGAGAGAGAGAGAGAGAGAGAGAGAGAGAGAGAGAGAGAGAGAGAGAGAGATTACAATATAAGTGTTGGTTGGAAGTAAAACTTCATATTAACATCTACACTCGCAAGCATGTGTTGTGAAAATAAATACCGTCAGACAGAGACAGAGAAAGTGTGTGCGTATGGAAAGAAAAAGCCAGAGACAGTGTGAGAGTTGGTTGCAAAGAACAATAAGTGAGTACTGGTAGAGGAAATGTTCAAGAAGCAGTTGCGTCCCTTCTTTAAACCTTGACGTTGAAGCTTTAGAGTTAGTTTAGACTTGGGCCGAGGAGAAAGGAGAGTCCTTACTCAAAGTGATGGCTTAGTGAAGAGGCTTTCAGACACATCAGTTGGAGTTAAAGAGAGTCTTTTTTTTTTTTTTTTTTTCAATTCCTGAGGGCCCCTCGGAACATTCAGAGGCTGATGGCAGCTATCGATTTTGTCCCCCGTCGAAGTTAAGTGAAACACGCTGTTTTCAAGGAAACGCAAGCTAAGAGGGATAAAAGAATTCCTAGACAGTTTGTGTAATAATTAAAGTGTGAATGGAGTCGTCGTTGTTTATAATGTATGGCTCTAACAATATGTTCTTAATTAATCATTTATTTAATGTTTTTATACGTATTCTTCTTGTCGCTTAGCTTGTTATACAGTACCGTTAATGCCGATGACCCACACGATGAATGGATGATAATCAATATGAGGGTGGACCCCGTTTAAGACTCTAAATCAGACTCATGAGATGTGGGCAACAATTATAGAAGTGCAAGTGGGCCGGCTGGTTATCTTCACCGTGATAATGAAATGGCGATGACGATGATAAAGATATTCGTGATGAGAATGGTGGTGATGAGAAGATGATGATGAAGGGGCAGAGTGACCATCACGAACGGTTATTCCATAGTGAGGCGGATATTATAACTTCAGCATAATGACATATTTGTGTTGTGGTATCTCTTTATTACTTATAATATTAGCTTGTAGTTTCCATCAGCAAGTTTATATTTCCGGTGTCGCTATTTATTTTTTTCTCCACTGCTTTGAATTTTTTTAGGGTTGTTAACACGTTATTTGCCAAAAGTAGGTTAATGTTTTAACACTACAGTATTAAGTGTTTAAACTCTACACGTTAAAATTTCAGTACCCATCCGTCAGAGCTGAACATAGTAACTAACCTTACACTCACGTTAATGGCTGTAGAGGACCTTGGTTTTTAGTATAATTAGTTGAGCTTAGCAATCGAGTCTGCTTTTATGATATTCTTAAATTAAGTACCTATCCACTCCATTCTGTAATGTGCCATGCATTGCTACTATCAGTAGATTAGTCGGTAACCTGTCCCATTCGATGTTGTCACTAGTGAAATCCTTGCTTTTATCAACCATTGCCCAACTGTAGACACTGTTTGACCTTATTTCTGAATCTAAACCGACACTAAACAACCGGTAGATGCAGTAGGCCTGAGTGTGGTAATCTCCAGCTAGTCTCATCAATCGCGGGTTATCGGCCTGTATCCAGCGGTGGAGGTGGGTGTAGACACACCGACCATCTGCTAAGTTGCTTTTATCAGATTCAGAAATCCAAGTAGACGGTGGTAGAACTTCTAACGCTGGTCTAGTTGTCGGACTGTTCAAAAACTCTGTACGTGTGTGTTGAATAATAACACACCAATTATTTTACATCAGTGATAGATGTAAAAGCATCATTTTTTTTCCCGGATGCGGTATTATTCATACACTGTGCAATATCGTCTTCTCTTATTACGTTCAACAGGTGAGTTTAAGATTTGGCATGCGAAATTTTTCTTCAAGTTGCAGGCGTGTTTAGTTTGTTGTTATATTATAATATCATAGGGGGGCGTACTTGTTCTGCTAACTAATGGTTTGCAAACCACCTTCCCTGAGTGTTCTACTGCCACAAGAAAAAGGGCGCCAGATGACTGTGTAAATTCTGGGCTGACAATAGGGAGGGCGGGATCAGATCTTTGGCTCAATACGCAATATCTTTGTTCGGAAGCAGCCATCTTTGTGTAACTATGATTCTCAAGAAAGGAAAATAAAACTTATCACAGAATTAGATCATTATCTCAAAATTGATGTGACTTTGAGTATCTTATCAGCTTAAAACAGACAGATGGGGCAGCTTCACTGTCACGGGTCACGGTTTAATCTGTGCGGAAAAGAAAATAAACAAAACAAAAAAAAAAACAACATGAATTTATAGTGAAGATAAGAATCTAGTTCAGTTGTTTGCAGGACTATCTTTGAGAAATACAGAATGGCCGTGTGTTCAAGATGCCTTTCCATGAGCTTGAGGCATAAATATTTCTGCCTTGAGATTTAGAAAAGCCTGTGTTTCTCTTGCAAGATCAGCAATGTGATATTTTGAAATGATAAACTACAGGTACCTTGGGTAACTGCTTTCTCTTTGTCTTTGTCTAAGAGCTCTTAGAACCCCTTTCATTGTGATTAAGTTCTAGTTTTACTGTTTCCTGCTCTTGGTAGGAGGGTTTCCATTCACGAGTTCACACAACTGGTTGCATGATAAGTTTATGCTATTTTCAAGTTTTCGTGTTTGTTTTTTTTTAATATCCATCTGAAGATCAGAATTATGTTCCACATTGAAAGATTTAGGGATAGTTAAATGATTACTTGGAGGTCAGACTATTGACATTTTCCTGCTAGGTACTTAAGCTCGTTCTAATCTTTAGACATGCCTTCCTTTTCTGCTTGTTACATCTACTACACTAAACTATGCAGCCATGGCAAACTCGGTTGGCTTCTGCGGAAGTTGCTTCGTGCAAAACCTTGTATTATTACTCTGAGAGTTGTCCATCCTTTCTTCTACAGAGTTATCTCTAAGATGAAACGTGACCACAATCATCCATTAAAGGCTAGCCGTGGTTACCGAGCTCTATACGGTTATAAATGGACAATAATTTTTCCCTCGGTTATTTAGATGGAAAAATAAGCATAAGAGAATTTCAGTGAGAAGCACTTGTTGGTTCAGATAGCGTTATGACAGATATATGTGTAAGGTATGTTCTGTACCCATTAGTTGAAATCAGCACATGAGTCTGCTTGCTCCTGGTAATAAAATACAATAAATCAATCCCTAAACCAATTTGGTTTTTTCGGTGCAGCTTTGATGCCGATCTATATTAGTTTATTATATAGGACTGAGAGCATCAAATTATCTACCGTTTGAAAAACTAAACTAACTTTCTTCTTCGTTCTCTCTTTCGCTGTTTCTTCGCCCTCTCTCCATATCAGTTTTTCCTTTTCTCTTTGTCTCTCCTTCAGTCTCGCTCTCTGTCTCTCTCTCTCTCTCTCTCTCTCTCTCTCTCTCTCTCTCTCTCTCTCTCTCTCTCTCTCTCTCTCTCTCTCTCTCTCTCTCTCTCTCTCTCTCTCTCTCTCTCTCTCTCTCTCTCTGTTGTTCTCTTTACATGTCTATCATATCATTTATCGATCTGCCCTTGGGGTTAAATTTTAAATTTTATGGGCATCTAACTGTCGATTTATCGACCCTACTTTGATATAAAGTTTTATGAATCAATAAAGACACCCTACCTCTTGTGTTCAATAATTGCGCATCTGAAACATTAAGTAGTGACATAATTATTGCGCCTTCCTCAGTTAAGAATTACAACAATGTAGGTCATGCCAAATGGGTTGTATTTGCCCATCACTTTTTTTCGGAAAATTCTCTTTGGATTGATCCGCAAGTCATTTTTTGTGATGAATATAAAAAAGAAGAAACGGGAAGCAGTTATAAAAGAATATTATTGTCCTATTCTAGATTTTCGCGTTACTTGTTAAATATTCTGTTAACTACATGTTTTCTGTGGTAGACTTAAAGAACTCTCATTTCCAGCCGCCTTTTGAAGATTCACCCATAATGGTGGAATTTGTACTTGTATTTCTTTTCTCATTAATTTTCCATATTTATTTCATTTTAACCAAAAAAAATGACAAGAAAAATCGATGTGGAGAAATTTAATAGTATGCCTTTGCAATGCCGATAAGTTAGGAGATACGGCGTCGACTGTTTTCCATTAATTTTGCTTCGCATGAAATGTATTTTTTCATCTAATTTTTTTCCCAAGCGTCTTCTCGGTAACTTGTTTGAACTTCCAACCAAACCACATTCTCCCCGGCGTAGCCAGAGAACAATCTTGAGTGCAGCTCTGTGTGGTCCCACATTATCGATCTGTCTGGAGACCTGAGGGCCGAGTGTATCAATCTAGCAGTGAAGCTTTTTATCCTTGTATTGTTACCGCTCTCTGCGGTGGCCAGTCGCTGGACGCTAGCTCGATCTCTGTTTAGCCCGGGGTTTCATTACCTTAATCTGTTGTAGCGCAAAACTCCCTCAAAATAATCCCGCTTCCTTTTTTTTCTCCTTTTCTCGGTGATTTCACGTTTCATTTTAGATTTAGCTATCAAAGACTGACGAAGGCTGTCGAGTTATCCCGGTCACCTCTAGAATTTCTCTAGTGGGTTGTCTGGAATTAATAATTGTCGGTGTTTTACTCCGAGAATCTATTTCTTTTTTAAACCCAATACAGAGTCTACATCATCTTCGATTTAGAGTCTAGAACAGAAATATACATTGCCTTAAATGATTCGTTCAGTGTTGAAGTAATTTGTGAAAGAATTAGACCTGTCGATGAAAGCTTGGCACACTCATCGTTTTTAGTCTAGATTCTGAGGCCTGAAATAGATTTAGGTGCACGAAAAGCTAAAAATCCACAGAGCTATTATGTCTTGATTTGATTTGCCTTCAAACTATTGCACGGTTGAGCAGGTTACAAAATGCTTCTGAATTATACTCTCTGTTTTTACAGAACAAATGAAGCCATTTTTTTTTTCAAAAAGCATTTGCACTTAAATAAAAGAATCAGTTGTGCACGCTTTTGGCTTTCAATATTGTCAGTGTCTTTGATTTGACTTTGTTGACCATTTTTCGATAGAAGCAACATAAGCATAAATGGTTTCTTTATTACATCATCACTGTGTCTGTTATCTCTATTTTGCAGAGGTTTTAATACCACGATTAAGAATATGTTTGAGTCTTAGACTTTATCTAAATTTAATCGAAAATTTGTAGAACTTAAATATATATGAATACATTCAGTATTTTCGGATAAGATAAGGTCTGAGAAAAATAAAAAAAAAGGTCACGACTGTGTTCGTTTTGAACGATAAACGTCTGTTGTGATTCAACTTTCCTTGGTTGCAAAATTCATATTTGTTATTTTGTGTATTTGTTATTTTTTTTTCCTTTTGATACCGACTTTGCTAGCAGTTCATTTTTGTCGACCCTTTTTTCTTTCATTGTATCAAACTTGTTCTTACTCTTTAGGTCATTGACCTTAGGTATGTTTTCTAAAATTGTTTACAGTTGACACATGGATATTGCTGAGATCAAAATTAAAATCCGTAAAATCGGCCAGTAACAAAATGTGACAAAATATAAAAAGGAGAAGTGTGATCAACTCAAGCTGTAGGATCGGTATCTCAAGTCGCAGGGCTGAATGAGCCAGCTATATCAGAACTCACCTGTTACAGCCAAGATAAGCGTCTGATAATGATATAATAGTCCGCCATATTTGTGCACCGTGTGTTGAGTATTGTCTGGAAGGCTAGTTCCATTATTATCATTTAACGTCCTCTGTCTTTCTTTCTCTATCTCTCACCTCACCTAGCTCTTTCTCTATCTCTTTTCTATATCTCTCTCTCTCTTTTTCTCTCTCTTAGCTCTCTCTTTCTAATCTCTCTCCCGTTATCTTAGCTCTCTTTAGGCTCTATCCTCTCTTAGCGCTATATCTAAGTTCTCCCCGTCTCTCTTAGCTCTCCCTATATCTCTATGTTTCAGTCTTATACGGCGATTCTCCATGAAGAACAACACCAGTTATAATTGTTATCTATACAGTATGTTTAGATTGGTATTGGGAAGTGGCATCATATCTTTAAAATCATCTGCTTTCAGATGACACAGCGTTTCCTTTTACTTTGTCTTTTATATGAATTGCATCGCCTCTCTCTCTCTCTCTCTCTCTCTCTCTCTCTCTCTCTCTCTCTCTCTCTCTCTCTCTCTCTCTCTCTCTCTCTCTCTCTCTCTCCTTCTCTTTTTCATTTTCTTCCTCTTCTTTTTCTTTCTCTGTCTATCTACCTATATGATCTATCCCATAATCTATTATGAATGTATCTACATGTATCTTTGAATCTAACTTCTCATATACTTATCTATCTCCATCTACCTCTTGGTCGATCCACCTTTGTATATAGGTATTATATATATATTACATTTAACGGTTATGAAGGAGATTAGAACTAGCCTGATCCAAGTTAACACTAACCTTTGATTGTCAATTTAGCTGCATATCTCGAAGAAGTTAGGTGCCGCAGCAACGAACATCAAACAGGATTTATGTTAATACAAAGAGGAGAAGAAGTCGAAACCGAGGGCGAAGTTGGATTTAAATGGAATGGCTTTCAATTAAGAGAGCCTTAAAGCTCGCTCTCTTTAAAGTAATAATTTCGCGATCGTTTCTTTTCTGGCCTCGTCGCGCTAGAGATATCATTTCATTCCCATTCTTTTAATTCAGATCTTAAAAAAATGACAGTATTCTAAAGACCAGACTGCCGTGTTTTTAAGTTGTTTGTTTGTTGTTGTTGTGGTTTTTTTTTCAGATCAGGCTTTTACCATCTTTCACACTGATCATGATCATTATGTGGTTTGTTCTTTTATAAGTTTTAAGTCCTCTTAGCTTTCCCGAGAAATCAAAATATGGAGAAGGCGGCAGCGAAAAAGCAGGGAATAGGGCCGGATAGCTGGGATCCGTCTGCATCTTTAGATGAGTCCACTAGGGATCGAACCCAGAATCTTCTTATTGCCAGGTCGGCGCTCTACCCACTGGGCGATCTGACTCCCATTTTTTTCGTATGGTTGAGACTCACGGTCATTGATTACAGCAGCCAGTTAAGCGCACAAAAGAAGGCCTTATCCGTTAAAGCCTTGTCGGGATGGATGCCCAGCCCTTCTCATTTGAAGAGGTTGCTCTACCAAGCGGCCATTCGGGAATATCGTTTATTTTCTGGCTTCTCGCTGCAACTTGCAAGATTCGAATGATTAGCTCAGAGCCAGGTCTGGCTGCTGCTATAGCTGACTCAGCTGGCTCAGCTGGCTCAGTGAAGAAGGAAATGCGGCCGACACAATCATGATTGAAGGGAAAAGAGCTGCTCTCATGGGGCACGGGATAGTTGGCTTTGTGAAGGCTTTCTTAAGTGTCTTTCTGTTTTTCTGTATTGATCATGTCTCACGTACATCCATCACAATTTCTTAATTTTGTCTGTATCTCTCTCTCTCTCTCTCTCTCTCTCTCTCTCTCTCTCTCTCTCTCTCTCTCTCTCTCTCTCTCTCTCTCTCTCTCTCTCTCTCTCTCTCTCTCTCTCTCTCTCTCTCTCTCTCTCTCTCTCTCTTTCTCTCTCTCACGCTCGCTCGCTCTCTCTCTTTGCTCCACTCTCTTTCTCTCTCTCTCCTCTCTTCAACGGGACCGTTCTATTAATTTTGCAAATTATCTCTATTCTATGATTGCCTTATTTTATTTGTTTATGTTACTTCTGACTCTCACTTCCCACCAGCTGCTATGTTTCGCCCGCCTGTCTTACACTTGTAATTCGCTAACGGTAATACCAGCCTGCTTTATATTTAAAGAAAAAAAAAAGAAAAGAAAAGAAATGAAAAGCATTGAAAGCGGTATTTTTCGTATAATTTAAAATATAAAAATTAGCAGACCCTCTCAAGGCTAGACTCAAGTCGTCTGTAGCCTAATCTCACTCTTCTTATAATGCGGGCTAAAAACATCAGGAGCACTTGATTCTCTTTTTGCTTCTCCCTATCTGCAGCTGGCCTTGACAGGATACGAAGTTGCTGCTACGCTTTGTACGATCTCTCTCCTCCCCTGCTCTCATATATCTAAGGGAATATGTGACATTCTAATATTTATATACATTGTGTTGCTAAATTAATATGTTTATCAGAATAGTACATTCGTCTAAGTCGCAAAAATGAGCAACAAACTAATAACATAATTTTTTTTTTTAATTTTTTTTTTTAAAACATGGAAGTAGATCTAGATAATCTAGACAATTTAAGAAAAAAAATAATAGAATTATATTTTTCGCCCAAAAATGTCGAAAATGCATAATCAAACATGATCTAAATAATGCGCTTTCTGTCCCCTTTCTCACTTCTTTATCCACTGGATGATTCGAAGTTTCACTGTATCGACGAATAAGGAGATTTTTTTGTCCAACGCATAAATATGCGGCGTCTATTTGCAGACTGGAATGTCACCTAAGGGCTAAAAATCAGAACTTAGCTGTTAGATCAACTTTTGTTGCTGCTGCTGTTGTTTTGTTGTTGTTGTTCTTGTTCTTGTTGTTGCTGATGCTGTTCATATTGCTGTTCAGAAGTATCATCTGGTAACTGAACTCAGCTATTGTCTCTGTCATGTTTAATTTCGTTTTGTTGAGGAAAATACTGTGGGTAATTAAAAGAGAACGATAGTTGCTGTTTGTTGCATTCATTCTCCTACTCACTCGAAGTGACATTTATAAAGACGAGCTCGCGGAACAAGGAGAGGCTTTTTTTCTCTCCTTTTTTAATGTAGTATACCATAGGAATTTGTTTCATATCGATGGTCGCCCTTTCCTCCCCTACCTCTTGCTTTTTTTTTCTTTAATGTAAATAATGCAATGGTGTATGTTTAAGATAAACATACCAGTAACCATTTGGTTGTGTTTTGCTTTTGTTTGCTTTATTCGTTTTGATTTGTTGTTCCTGTTTTTATAGTGTTTTTTTTTATTTAAATCATTTGAAGTTATCATGGCGTTATCGTGTGGATGATAGAGATAAGCAATGTGATATGTTATAATAACAACGGTAATGATAAAAGTGGTGCCTTTTTTTCTTCTTTTTTTTTTAAGGTAACGTGGATAAACACACTTCCATTTAAAAGGGAGTATGTATTTCGTGGGATCAAAGTAAATAACTGTAATGATTAATTACGGAATTATACTAAGTTCTATGTTATAAAAGGCCATTGACTTGCCTTTCAAGTTCAACCTATGAAATGCATCCTAGTAAAGGACTCGGTAGTGCCTACGAAGAACGCTGTGATAAATTGCACAGAATAGCAGAGAGCGATCTTTGAGCATAAATTCTCATAAAGCAAAAACATGTTTTAATTTGAACGAAAAAAGTATGTCCATTTTCTCGTGAAAATTCTAAACGATATATTTATGCTTTTATTTTTTTTTCCTCCTTATCCAGATTGAATTAGACAAGTAGCACGAAATCGGAATCTTTCTCGAACCTCCCATATCTCTGACGTTTTCGTCGAGCGTCGGGAAAAGCATCTAGTCAACCATGTCTTCTTCATCCCAGTTCGACGATCTTCTCGGGGACTTCGGCGAGAGCTCCAGCACCCCAGCCACCGGTAAGACCGGCACCAACGGTGGCCTGGACGACTTTGATCCGTTTGGGCCTTCAGAACCGGCCGCAACCAACGGCGGCGACAACTCGGAGCTGCTGCTGGATTTCCCAGCTGGCGCCGAGGTGAGGAAGACTACGTTGTTTTTTCTTCTTTTCTTTAATGTTTATTTATTTATTTATTATTCATTCATTTATTTTGTGACAGTCTTATTTATCTTTTATTCGAAAAAATGATGATCCTTTTTTTTTTTTGATTTTTTTTTTAATTAGTCGTATTATTTGGGATGCTTAACAATTTTAAATTGAGATAATTAATTGTTACTAAATAATTTAGTTTACACTGTTTTTTCATCATGGACAATAATTATATATATATATATATATATATATATATATATATATAATATATATATATATATATATATATATATATATATATATATAAAAATTAAGATTGATTTAGCACGACAGAATCATTCGTCTCGATTTGTGTGCATTAAATGGGGACAACTTTAATATCTCTATCTTTATTATCTCCTTTTTAAGCCTTTCTTCCTATCCCAGTCCTATCTTCCTGTTTTATCATCCCTATTATAACGTGCCCATCTCATTACGTCAAACATAAACCAGCGACCCGCAAACCTCGTCTACATAGACTTCACAAAGCATCAAATTCGACAGACCGGTCCTTTTCTCTCTCTCTGGTTTTCCCACATTGAGTGATAATCTGTCTTTAGAACTTAGCCTTTATAACTCAGCGCAGCCTCACAGTTAATGAACCAGCGGTGTTTGCAAATTTCTTATCAATGCAACCGAGGCTAGATCTAGATTTAGCTTAGTCCAAGACCACAGCTCTAGAACTACACATAGAATCTAGCTCCAGCCCCGATATAAACTTTATCAGCGCGGGCGCAAGCCCTTGGCAGTCTCGACGGCTCGCAGGTTTGTAAACTTCAGATCTCCTTTTAAAGCTGTTGTTAATTGTTTCACACCCACTAAGTCTGTCTAAAATCCAAGTTTCAGATGACTTGGATGCAGTCGTCGTCTTTACCCTCCTTTGGTCGTCGATTCTTGTAGACACTTGAGGCGCGTGAAACAAAGGCACGTGAAACGTCTGTTGATATTTAAAATTAGATGAACGTGGCAGGGATCCATAATTTTTCAACGCACCGAAAATTAAATTGAATCTTTAAAAGTGTATTTTCAGGAAGCGCCCTATGAAAAATATCAAAAACCATAAATGCTGATTTTGAACTTTCTGTCGAGTTCAAATGAATGAACTCTCCCTCTATAGTGCGGCATGGCATAACAGGTGAGACGTCTCACTCACAATCATGTCTATCAAACTCGAAACTCTGACTTACTATTTAAAGTTCATGTCATTTCAAGGTGGACGAAGAATTAATTTTGAAACTTTAAAGTGGATTTGTGAAAACCATGAGATCATCTCTTCTCCTAACCAATAATATGAAATAGTGAAAACTACCAACCCTCCTCATTAATGACTTAAGATTAAGGAAATCACCGACCCCTGCATTCAGTGACATACAATCTCCAACACCACCTATCCCATTAATTATGTAAAGATCATGAAGAACACTGACCCTTTCGATCAATGACAGGACTGAGAAAACATCAACAATGATATAAGATTGGGGAGAACACCAACAATGACATAGATTGTGAAGAACGCCGATTCTTTCAATCAGTGACTTTAAAAAAATGTGAAGAACGCCGACAAAGACATAAGATTGGGAAGTACACCAATCATATCAATCAATGATCTAAGATTGTTAATATATAACACCGACTCATAAAATCAATGGCATAGGATTTTGTAAAACTCCGAGGCTTTTAATTTATGACCGATCCTCCTTTCCCGTGATAGAAAGATTTTGAAGATGACGAAAAAAAAAAAAAAAACTGGTTCAGCTTCAATTTAATTTGCGTCTTTAAAGCTCATCCCCCACATTTGATATCACATTTATACCGGTATACAAAATTGTTTGTTTTGATATCTTGACAAGAGACAACTATTCTATAAACACTCCCAGGCCAAAAGCTGCTTGATTCAACCGTGAAAAAAAAAACCAAACAGCGCACTTTTATTTTGCTCGTTGCATCTAGGGTCTTATTCATACTTTTGAGTGTAACACAGGATCTAGTTGCAGGCTAGATTCACTCTGCACACTGTTAAGTGATATCCTCTTGAGAAAACAAGCAACACAAAAAACGTAGTAAAACTAGCAAGCAAACACGGACCCAGAGCAAGGTTGTGATAATTCACATGACTGTTATTGCATAGATTAGGGGTAAGAATATTTAATAGATTAAAAAAAAAAACCTGCAGATGTCAAGAAGTCAGTGGAGCAGAAAATGTGTAGACGAGGATGATGTTGAATATTCGCAAAATACGAAAGAATAACTCGAAATACGAGTCTTACTATAAGTTTCTGTTGGAATAGCCGCAAGTATCTTTTCATCATCTGTATCGAAAACATTACCTCATAAATAACATAATGTAGCTTAGGTTACTACTCAGATCGGAGGAAAAATGGTACCTCTAAAGGTCTGTGCGTTGTCCCATTTATCGAGCGTTTGGTTCCAATACCGATACTTTAAACAATTTCACTACTGCCTCCAAGAGATAAACCTTTTATTTGTGTTTGCTTCTTAAAGTCTTAGCACATGACACACACCACCAGTCTAACAACCAAGATCCCGAGAGTTGACCGCGAGAAGGGTGTCCCACCCACACGCTTCGCTCTCATTCACTTTTGTTGACTGCCTGTTTGCTAGTCTGGTCGCCGGAAACTTAGTGAGGCGAGGCCAGCGCTCAAGACTTGATAAGTGCAGGCTAGATCTAGATCGAGATCTACAGATATTTTTACTCTATTTTTACACAGCTGACAAATCTGTCATTGCCAGTGTCTTGGCCTTAAGATGTCAAGTAGCAAAAACTAACCATCATTTCCTAAACATGCTCTGTCTCTTCTGACACGGCTTTGCTGGAATCTAGTGCGTATATAACTCCCTAAATTTACATAGACCTAGATCTGCTGTGTCAGTCCTTATTTTCTCTTGCTCCCCGAGAATAGACCAAGGGTACTTGTCCTTGTTTGTAGAGGTTGTAACACTAAATATTATGTTGTGTAGTAGGAATGTGATTTCCACTTGACTGCTTGTTAAAACACGTTGGGGAGTATACGAGTGCTGACTGCCTTGAAATTTTCATCTGTTCAACAGAGACTTTCAGACCTGAATAACTTGACTTTTGTTTTTCTTTCGGAAAGAAGACGTGTGCAAGTTTATCAAGTCAAGAATTTCTCCAGCAAGATCTCGACTTAGATTTAGATCAGGATTAGTTCTGCCTTATTATTCACAAGGATATTAACTTAATATTGATATTGCTCCTGTTTCTCTTGGACTTCTTAATGAACTTCCTCTTGCTTCAATACAGGTTTGTTGAACTATTCATATTCTCTTCTTCTCCTCCCCCTCCTCCTCCTCCTCCTCCTCCTCCTCCTTCTTCTTCTTCTTCTTCTTCTTCTTCTTCTTCTTCTTCTTCTTCTTCTTCTTCTTCTTCTTCTTCTTCTTCTTCTTCTTCTTTTGCTGCTGCTGCTGCTGCTGCTTTCTCTCTCTCTCTCTCTCTCTCTCTCTCTCTCTCTCTCTCTCTCTCTCTCTCTCTCTCTCTCTCTCTCTCTCTCTCTCTCTCTCTCTCTCTCGCTGTCTCTCTCTCTCTCTGTCTCTCTCTCTCTGCCACTTTTTTCATTCATGCTTAATTATTCCATGACATGATGTCTATAGACGACCGCCATTTCATCGAACTTGAGTTATTATTGTTTTAGAATTTTATATAAGCTGTACATGTTTGTGCCTTTAGCTAGACCTACTTCCTGGTTTTTAAAACGCCGTCAGCTTTCTCTATTATTTTTTTTTATCATCAAGCAAGACCGGTTGTTTAATTTCTGATCCTCTCACCCCCACCTTCGTCTTTTTTTTTCCTTTACCCTTTATTTTTTCACCATTATTTTCTTCTTCTTCTTCTTCTTCTTCTTCTTCTTCTTCTTCTTCTTCTTCTTCTTCTTCTTCTTCTTCTTCTTCTTCTTCTTCTTCTTCCTCCTCCTCCTCCTCCTCCTCTTCTTCTTCTTCTTCTTCTTCTTCTTCTTCTTCTTCTTCTTCTTCTTCTTCTTCTTCTTCTTCTTCTTCTTCTTCTTCTTCTCATCATCATCATCATCATCATCATCATCATCATCATCATCCTCTAACTGCATTAAAGAAAAGCAGTGTGTGCGTTTGCGATCCCTTTCTTGGGATTTTCACATTCCCCGTCTTCCTCCCTCGTTTAAAGTCTCTGTTTTCTCCTTCATTCGCATCCTTTATGATAACCCCTTGTACATCCCCATATCTCTCTATATATCTTTTATTTCTTTCCAAATGATTTCTTTCAGTGTATTTCTTCGTTCTGATTCAAACGCGATGCGAATTTCGAAGCAACAGAACCAATGATAGCATCAAGGAAGCTAAATGGTTTCCTAGACAAGCCACATTTTAATATTTTTTTTTTAAGACAAACAATACCTTCTTAACGATTTAGACAATTATTATTAATAAACGGATGGACGTTTGCTAACAGACATAGCTGAGCTATGGCGTATTTTAACAATAAAAAATAAAGAAATAATTGGTAAAACCTAAAAGCTTAAAATAATAATAAAATTATGCTGACATCTATTGAATACTATTTTTTTTTTCAAAGGGTGTACCTTGTTCTAATTGTAGGGACATTCCACCCAGAATCTGTTATGTGACCGTCACTTGCACCGATACGGTTTCGGAGATGGACGGATCAGGTGACCTATTTGAAGTCAGTTCAGGTGTGATCAGGTTTTTTTTGTCACCCTGTGGTAAACTGTTGAGTAATATTATTCCTACACTGTTCAACATCTCCTAAGTCGTTCGCAATGTTATATACGGGTTACAAGTAAGCTTTGCAAGCATCAACAGATAAATTCTTTCCTCACAGTCGCAGCGATCGATATGGATGGTGCTTTTCCTTGCTGCGATCGTGGGTTTTCAACAAAATTTTAACCTGAAACTTGAATTTGAAGTGAGATTTTGAAACAATGTCTCTGTTGCTTTCCTGACGATTCGGTGGTAAGGCTGTTTCGAGCATAAATTAATGGTCTCTGTTGCTTTCCTGACGATTCGGTGGTAAGGCTGTTTCGAGCATAAATTAATGGTCTCTGTTGCTTTCCTGACCATTCGGTAGTAAGACTGTTCCGAGCATAAATTAATGGTCTCTGTTGCTTTCCTGACGATTCGGTGGTAAGACTGTTTCGAGCATAAATTAATGGTCTCTGTTGCTTTCCTGACCATTCGGTGGTAAGACTGTTTCGAGCATAAATTAATGGTCTCTGTTGCTTTCCCGACGATTCGGTGGTAAGACTGTTCCGAGCATAAATTAATGGTTTCTGTTGCTTTCCTGACGATTCGGTGGTAAGACTGTTTCGAGCATAAATTAATGGTCTCTGTTGCTTTCCTGACGATTCGGTGGTAAGACTGTTTCGAGCATAAATTAATGGTCTCTGTTGCTTTCCTGACGATTCGGTGGTAAGACTGTTTCGAGCATAAATTAATGGTCTCTGTTGCTTTCCTGACGATTCGGTGGTAAGACTGTTTCGAGCATAAATTAATGGTCTCTTTTGCTTTCCTGACATGATTGAGTTTTAGCTGTTGCTGATTGAAAATATTAAATTGCTTACGCATTACTACTACAGCTAGCACCACCACCGCAGCCACTACTACTACTACTACTACTACTACTACTACTACTACTACTACTACTACTACTACTGCTACTGCTACTGCTGCTGCTGCTGCTGCTGCTGCTGCTGCTGCTGCTGCTGCTGCTACTACTACTACTACTACTACTACTACTACTACTACTACTACTACTACTCAACCACTACTGCTACTGTCGCTACTGAAATGTTTTTGCTGCTGCAACAGTACTGGTTGGTCTCTTTACAGTTTGTAGATGTATTAAAATGTTAGCCTCCTATTTTTATAAGAAAGCATATATATATAATTATGTTTTTGCATCTATTTCAAACATTGCTATTATTTCAAAGAAGAAGTATTTTGAACGCGTTTCATATTGTGTTCTATTTATATTGATGACAAAGTTTAGCTTAATGATCCACAGCTTGAGTTGACCTTTCATCATTAATAATGGGTTATTACAAGGAACGAAGAAACGTATTTAGACAGTAATTTTATTCTTTATTGGTGTCAATTTCTGTCACGCCTGTGACTCAAGCTATGCGCACTGGTTTGATCATTATCGTCTCATCTCTCTGAGTTTCTAGCTCTTTCTACAACCTTGGTGATATGGTTCTCTCTGATTCACTCTGAATCACTTGATTTATTTTTTTGCTCTCTCTCTCTCTCTCTCTCTCTCTCTCTCTCTCTCTCTCTCTCTCTCTCTCTCTCTCTCTCACTCTCTCTCTCTCCCTTCCCCCCGCCCTCTCTCTCTTTCTCTCTATCTATCTCTATCTCTCTCCCTACTCTCTCCCTCCTCTCCCTATCTCAACATATATTCTATCTTTTATCTGGCCAACTATCTATTTATCTATCTATCTGTCTATCTATCTATCTGTAGATCTCCCTATCTATTTCTGTTTGTAAATAATTATAGTCAATTTATGCGTATCTCACGCAACCTCTTTAACCTGTATATAATGCAAAATGAATGTAATCTTCCGCATTACATTATTACGCTGTTTTATAGCAGAGAAAGTTTCTCGTACTCAAAGCCATATAGCCCTAACCATGTAGTTCTACATGTAGTCGGTCAACATGTAAATTACAATATTAGATTCTAGCAAAGTGGAAAGTCCAATCAATCCGCCTCACCGGCTAAGTTAACCCAGTGGTGTCTGGCATCGATTGATGATAGCCTACGACAGGGAAGATCTTGATAGCCATCTCAAACCTGGAGCAATTCTTATAAATTAAACATTCTTATTTATTTCAGCATGATTATACGCGTCAACGGTCTGAATATTACCAGAGAATCCAACATATTGCGATCTATTTTCTTGCATGGTTAGATTTGATTCTGAATAACGTGGAGTTAGATTTGAATCTGAATGCCTTTGGGTTAGATTTAATTCTGAATGCTTGAGGTTTGATTTAATTCTGAATGCTTGAGGTTTGATTTAATTCTGAATGCTTGAGGTTTGATTTAATTCTGAATACTTGAGGTGATTCAATTCTGAAAGCCGCGAGGTTAGATTTATTTCTGAATGCTTGAGGTTAGATTCAATTCTGAATGCCGCGAGGTTAGATTTAATTCTGAATGCCGCGAGGTTAGATTCAATTCTGAATGCCGCGAGGTTAGATTCAATTCTGAATGCCGCGAGGTTAGATTCAATTCTGAATGCCGCGAGGTTAGATTCAATTCTGAATGCCGCGAGGTTAGATTCAATTCTGAATACTTGAGGTGATTCAATTCTGAATGCTTGAGGTTTGATTCAATTCTGAATGCCGCGAGGTTAGATTCAATTCTGAATGCTTGAGGTTTGATTCAATTCTGAATGCCGCGAGGTTAGATTCAATTCTGAATGCTTGAGGTTTGATTCAATTCTGAATGCCGCGAGGTTAGATTCAATTCTGAATGCCGCGAGGTTAGATTCAATTCTGAATGCCGCGAGGTTAGATTCAATTCTGAATGCCGCGAGGTTAGATTCAATTCTGAATGCTTGAGGTTTGATTCAATTCTGAATGCTTGAGGTTAGATTCAATTCTGAATGCTTGAGGTTTGATTCAATTCTGAATGCTTGAGGTTTGATTCAATTTTGAATGCCGCGAGGTTAGATTCAATTCTGAATGCTTGAGGTTTGATTCAATTCTGAATGCTTGAGGTTTGATTCAATTTTGAATGCTGCGAGGTTAGATTCAATTCTGAATGCTTGAGGTTTGATTCAATTTTGAATGCTGCGAGGTTAGATTCAATTCTGAATGCTTGAGGTTAGATTCATTTCTGAATGCCGCGAAGTTAGATTTAATTATGAATGCCTGAGAATTTCCTGACACATGCACTAAACTCCGCTCTTAATCGTAACTGTAATAATACCTTTAGAGATGTAGCTTAAAACCACATTCAAGTTGTTAAATAAAAATAATGAGTGCAGTTTTTCAGAAGCTATTCTGTTGATGCACACATAAACCCTTATGGAATATTGAGTCTTATGTACAGAGGGTAATTGATGAATCTGGTTGACTTCGGATTATATCTTTAGGATCTTCAATAATGAGGTTGGCTATGCCCCCCCCCCCCCTCCCTCTCTGAGGATTGTCAATTTTATTTACTCTTGATGTTCGACAGAATGAGGTGGAAGTTGTCCCAACACACCTGCCTCCTCTCCCTTATTCTCGTGTCCGTTCAGAGTTGGAATTGCAAATAAAACATCATCGCCAACCTTTGCTGATATTTAGCTGTATTACGGTGAAGGAATACTTGAAAACTTTCTATCCAGCGTAATTATATCAGGATTGATTGTATTAACAAAAAGGGATTTTTTTTTTCCTTTCTCCTTTTTTAACAACTGATGCCCAAAGTTTGAAAATTATTTTGCAACGCATTAAGAACTTTTTTTTTTCTGAATTTTTTTTTTTTTTATTATGTTAGGTTTTTAATTATTTTTTTTTTTAATTGAACATTCGCTAAAAGCCATTTCCTTCTCATCAGCCTCCTCAGTCAATCCTGATCCCATGATTAGAAGTTTTCGTTTTGTATTCCCGCCCCTCTATTCATTTGTCTACCACTCCTTCTCTATTCGTTACTTTCTCTGAATTTCTTTTCTTCTTCTTCTTCTTTTTCTTCTTCTTCTTATTATTATTATTATTATTATTATTATTATTATTATTGTTGTTGTTGTTGTTGTTGTTGTTGTTGTTGTTGTTGTTGTTGTTGTTGTTGTTGTTGTTATCGTCATCATTATGGTTATTCTGCTGCTGCTCTTTTTATTCTCAGGGTTTGTTTGTTTTTTGTTTTGTTTTTTTTGCGCCTTACATAATTTTCCTTTTTATTTTCTTGCATGTAGACGCTAATTTGTTCACCTACCACCAAGGGAAAAAAATCTTTTTTAACAGCGACTCATCATGTTTACATTTTGTTTTTCCCCGTTCCGAAAAGCTTGAAATGAAAGTATACTTTACATGTTATCGCATGTTTGTGTATGTGTGCGTTTGAGTGTGCGTGTGTGTGTGTGTGTTGCAGGCGGATCTATGTTTATAGCATGAAACAAAATACACATTTATATAATTATTTTGAATAGCTGCTTGAAAAGTCAACCACTTGATGAGACTTTTATCTCTCATTCTATTATCCGCAACCATTTTTCTCTTTTTCAATGTAGATCGATATATTTGATGAAAAAATAGAAACACAGAGACTAGAGAAGTTTGCAGATAGATAGGCAGAGGGAGAGAGGGAGGAAACAAAACCATGGCGCTGGGATAGAGAGACAGATTTGGATTTTGTTAAAATGAGGGCGAGAATGGGAGGAGTGGGGAACGCAATAACAAACAATATGGTTAGGAGGAATTTCTAATTTGCTATATTTCCCTTGTTTTTTGTTGGTTTTTTTTGTTTTGTTTTTTTTTTGGGGGGTGGGGGGGGGGGGGGGGTGCGGTTGCCTGTTTGTTTTTTCTTACCTTTTTTTCCTGTCGGTGTTTTCACTAACCAGCAAGGAAATGTAAGAAAAGTTGACGATCATCAACGAAAATTACTTTTAATTCTTGGGTTGCTTTTTTGTTTTGTTTATGTTTGTTTTTTAAATAAGTTTAGCGCCGATGGTTCTTTCTATTTCAGCAGTTAGCCATAACATGCCGCCAGACAAAATTTATGTTTTTGAAAAGAAAGCACACACTTAATTCCGTTGCTGTTTTGCTGTCAGATTGATTGATTGATTGACCAGAGGAGTCTCAGTCCACCATGAATGGTCTTGTCTGTTTTGAAGAAATACATTTGAACGTGGTAATTTGGGTTTGTTTGTTTTTTTAATTATTTGTAGTGCAGTTTTTTTCGACTAGCTTTCTGCCGGGTTCAGGATATTGATACATGCGGCATCGGCAAAATAAGCTGAATGTGAATGACAAACGTTAAACCAGTATGTTACGCAGCTGACGTTCATAATACGCCTAGCAGGAGCTGTAGTAAGAGCTGACCTGGTAAGGTGGTGTGTGTGTGTGTGTGTGTGTGAGAGAGAGAGAGAGAGAGAGAGAGAGAGAGAGAGAGAGAGAGAGAGAGAGAGAGAGAGAGAGAGAGAGAGAGAGAGAGATTGAGATTGTTGCATTGTGCAGTATGAAGTATCCATGGTTTAACATACAAAGATGTGAATGACAACCCTTCAACCAGTATGTTAAGTAGCTGACGCTCATAATACGCTTAGCAGGAGCTCTAGTAAGAGCTGACCTGGTAAGGTGTAAGTTCCATAATGGTCGCGACATGTGACAGTGGTCTGTGCTGGATGGACGGGTTGTCGACCGGCCTGCGGTCGTGTAGATGGGAGATAATCATGAGTTGTTCCTTTCTAATAAATAATTATACGGGCGACACGCTGAGATCAAGGCTAAGCTAGGTTATTCCCCTTAGTGTTGGTTTGATTTAGAACAGGCATAGGTTTATGTTATCACCCCCCCACCCCTCGATCTGAGAATCGTATTATCTGAGACAATATTTTGTTGTGTGTGACTGGTAATTAAATCTGATCATACTACATATAACGTTAACGCAGAGTGATTTACGGATTAACTTATTTTCCATCACGAAGTACGAAAGGCAAAAAGCTCTTCAAGAATATGGCGCCTTATTAGGGAAGCGAGATATCACAAGATTAGTGCGGGACGAAAAATGCACCGTTAGTTAGATGTAGCGTTTAAACTTTAAGAGAGGAAAAAAAATAGAACAACTTTTTAGTGTAATTTTTTAAAGAGTTTTATTTTATAATTTTAAATCTTGTATTGCAAGCCCCATCAATTAATTTATCAACCAGATGTTGTTTTTGCTCTTGTTGTAGTTGTTATTGTTGTTGTGGTTGTTGTTTATGTTGGTAGTGTTAATAATAATGATAATGATATAAGCAATAATAGTAATAATAATGGATATGATTGTGTATGAGATAGAGCAGCAGCGGTAGGAGAAGTAGCCTAGACTAATAACCAACCGTTGTGTAGCCAGCCTAGGATTTTCGTTGATTGCTGTGTTAGCCTTATTTTTTAAGTTTTCATGACTTACAGTCACTACTCACATGATGTTTTAGTTGTTCCATTGGCTTACCTGAATCAGCAAGATAATTTATATGTTATTAGACTTTTTTCTACCTTTTTCATGTATTGGTTTGTTGTTTTTTTTTCATAAAATTTCACTTTTTAAAGTATGCTTTTAAAATACTGTTCTTTTCTTAAGAGTCACGGTGCACATACGCGAGAGAGAGAGAGAGAGAGAGAGAGAGAGAGAGAGAGAGAGAGAGAGAGAGAGAGAGAGAGAGGGAGAGGGAGAAAGAGAGAGAGAGAGAGAGAGAGAGAGAGAGAGAGAGGGAGGGAGAGACAGACAGACAGACAGACAAACAGATTGTTGCATTGTGCAGTATAAAGTATCCATGGTTAACATAAAAAGCTGCATGGTCCTTTGGTCCTTGCAGCATTGGCGTGAGTCAGCTAGATGGACGGGTCACGGTCAGTACAATCAGGCATGGCGGAAATCTCATGAAACTTTCGATCCGTTTAAATGAGACTCTCCAATCCGTATTAATGAGACTCGCCGATCTGTATTAATGAGACACTCACAAACAATTTTGAATTCAGTCTCGGTGCTGATTGGAGGCATGAGGCCAGTCAAAGTTCATGTAGGGTGCAATCAGTTTTTAGTGACAAATAAATAGCTATCTTTCCCGGTATATATCTAGCACCGACATTTTTTTCAAATATTTTTATTTTTCTGTTTAAAACTTGATATCCCAAGCTTAGATTTAGTTCTTCAGATCAACTTACTGTCGGTGATACTGCCTGAAGTAGAAGCATTTACTTACACTATAATGAATCTCTCTGCTTTGTTAAAAGCCAACGGTTTACACAGTTTTGAAACGACCAACACCCAATTTGAAAAAAAAAAAAAACTCAAAATCTGCCTATTTCACACACACACACAAAAAAGCACTGAAACGTCGTTGTTTATTCGCAAGGCAATTCGTCTTGCCGATTTAAGTAGAAAACAAATCTTGATGAAAAGTAAAGAAAAATTTACAAGATCATTATTTTTTCTATTGATTTATTTAAACTTAAGATGAAAGCATATAAAAATATTGCAACTTTTGTCTGAGCAGCGCCCAAAAGTTTCAATGAGCGACTCTTCCGATTGAGTGTTGTCGAGACAAATACTGTAACAGAATCAGGGACGCTGTAGAGTTTTGTGTCTACAGTTGAACCGTGTACTGGAGCGGTGACAAATCGTTTAATTCATACGAATACTTAACGTGTATGTTTGTTGTAGGCGTATGGCATGGCGGTTTTTAATCTAGGCTCTAGATTCTGCAAGTTAGTTCTATGAAATATAATGGGGAAAAAAATCCTTAATTTTTCGCGCATTTTGATTTCAAGTTAATATCTTAGGCTAATCTGCTAAACTGAAACTTTGCTGTTTTGAAAATTACATTTAATAGTTATTAAGGCCATGGAAAATGCTAGATAGATGTTGTTGTTTTCTTAATTCTAGTTTTGCCAAGGCAACGAATTGTAAAAACAAAACAAAAAAGTTGAGCAATCGCAATGGAATTTGCAGATAGAGGTTTGCATGCGTTTGTGCCGCGAATCCTTAATTTCCCTATATAATCTTACACAGAGAGGAAAGAGAAAACAGCCACTCTATTGCTTTTGTTAAGAACACAAGACTGGTAAAATTTTATTTGCTGTTAAGCCGCGGTGATAATCATTATGTTTCCGTTCAATTTATTTCAGGAAACGGTTGTTTTTTTTGTTTTTTTTTTGTTTTTTTTTTTTCCGAGAATATAGCTAATGTTTAATTTTAAAGTTGGGCTGTCGTTAATCTCTCTCTCTCTCTCTCTCTCTCTCTCTCTCTCTCTCTCTCTCTCTCTCTCTCTCTCTCTCTCTCTCTCTCTCTCTCTCTCTCTCTCTCTCTCTCTCTCTCTCTCTCTCTCTCTCTCTCTCTCTCTCTCTCTCTCTCTCTCTTCGATGCTCATCGTATGACGTGTTATCTGTGCTAGATGGTCTGTAGACAGGAGGCTGTGGTCAGCTCTGTCCACTCCATCAGTGTGTGTGTGGGGGGGGGGGTGGGGGTGGGGGGGGGGAGAAGAGGGCCTGTCCGGGATCAACCCGGATTGTCTGGCTAGAGCGCTGCCGGGCAGTTTGTGTGCACTTAGATTAGCACAATCTGTCGAGGCATGAGGTCACGTGTCACAATGACACTGCGAGTCGGAACCGGAAACGGGCATTGTTTTTGGTTTGTTTGTTTTTTTCCAAAACTTAAATCCCTGCTCACGAAAATTGAAATTTTCTCTCACCCGGTAATGATTCCTATGATATTTTCTTTCCCCTAGCAATAACTCCTTTGACATTTCCTGCTCCCCAACGGCGGCTCCTTTTTAGGTATTTCCTCTCACCCAGCTATGACTCCTTTTTAGGTATTTCCTCTCACCCAGCTATGACTCCTTTTTAGGTATTTCCTCTCACCCAGCTATGACTCCTTTTTAGGTATTTCCTCTCACCCAGCTATGACTCCTTTCTAGGTATTTCCTCTCACCCAGCTATGACTCCTTTCTAGGTATTTCCTCTCACCCAGCTATGACTCCTTTCTAGGTATTTCCTCTCACCCAGCTATGACTCCTTTCTAGGTATTTCCTCTCACCCAGCTATGACTCCTTTCTAGGTATTTCCTCTCACCCAGCTATGACTCCTTTCTAGGTATTTCCTCTCACCCAGCTATGACTCCTTTCTAGGTATTTCCTCTCACCCAGCTATGACTCCTTTCTAGGTATTTCCTCTCACCCAGCTATGACTCCTTTCTAGGTATTTCCTCTCACCCAGCTATGACTCCTTTTTAGGTATTTCCTCTCACCCAGCTATGACTCCTTTTTAGGTATTTCCTCTCACCCAGCTATGACTCCTTTTTAGGTATTTCCTCTCACCCAGCTATGACTCCTTTTTAGGTATTTCCTCTCACCCAGCTATGACTCCTTTTTAGGTATTTCCTCTCACCCAGCTGTGACTCCTTCTATGATGTTTCCTCTCACCCGCCAATGACTCATTTTGCCGTTCATGCTCATTGAGAACTTAATCCTCTCTTGGGTTTCCCGGAAAATCTTACACTAAGAGTTATTAAAATTCGGCCAAGTCCAGCTTTACAGAAATCCTGTTTGATCTCCCTTTCCGCAATCTTTTAATCCTGCAAGAACAAAAACTGTTATTGTAGTCATTGTGAAAAGAAAGCGTTGCATGAATCGCATACATGTATTTCTTTCCTGTCAATCGTTTGTCCTTTGTAAAGGGACATTCTTGTCACGCAACTGCACCAACCTTCTTGTTTTTTATATCGCTGTTAGAGCACTTTTTTACATTTAACTTCAAGGAGAGTAAATCATCTTTCACGCAGTATTTCTGTCCTTTTGGTATAAAAATTTTGCAAAACCATCACTTTTTAACATCTACTTTTACGTGTTTCAGGTGAAAAATGGTGATGTCAATGTGACAACCACTCATTCTGCCAACCCACTTTACGAGGAATTCTCCTCGGAGCCAGCCAATACCACAGACTCTACCAACCCACTCTACGACGAGTTTTTCACAGAACCTGCAACAACCACCACAACCACAACTAACCAGTCAGACGAGCTTCTTGCAGATTTCACCGACGAGCCGCAAAGCTCAGAGCAGCAGCAGCAGCCGCCGCAAGAAGCCGCCGCGAACCCTCTTTACGACGAGTTCACTTCAGAACCATCCGCCAACCCGCTCTACGACGACTTCGCGGCTGAACCAACGAGCCAGACACAGCCTGCGGCCAATCCGCTGTACGAGGAGTTTTCAGAAGAGCCGGTAGCAGCTCCCGCCCAGGAAGACCCCGCCATGGATATGTCTGAGGAGCAGCAGCAGCAGCATGAGGAGAAGAGCGAGGAGATCCACATTGAGGTCATGCCACCTGAGGTCATGAACGGAGACCCAAGGGCCTGGTTTGGAGAGAATTACGAGCAACCGGAACCTGAGCAGCAGGAGCAGGAGGTGGACGAGCAGCAGATCGAACAAGGAGAGCAGGTATGTTGGTGGCCTAGAAGGTATCAAGTTATGTTAATAGGGAGGATTTACACTTTTACACAATTTACACATGAATACTGAGAGATATAATCGAACTTTGAATAGCGATGCTAAAGGTTTCTTTTTCCTTTATATTCTTTAAAAACGAGATTTTTTGGAATTTAAAATATCGATATCGATTTTTTAGACATTCATAATTCTCATATAACTTTTTATGTTGAATTTTTTTGTATCTTTTTCAATGTTTTTTTGTTTTAACTGTCACATGAAGAATCTTGTTTTCATAATTATGTTTTGCCATTGGAAATTGGCAGAGACCAAGTTCCAGTTTTGAACATCTCTCGGAAAAACACGGCAAAGATATTTTGTCTGATTTATTATTCCTTGTAAACTACGTGCAATTGTAAGGAAGTGTTTTGATTGTAACCATAACAGCACTTCAGTTTTGTTTGCTAAATGATGAGCGCATCTTTACCTTTTTTTTTTTTTTTTGCCTTTGTGCAAATTGTGTGGCAAATGTTTTCTGCCAAATTGTAAAAAAGAAATAATATAAATGGAAAGGGTTTGTTTTACCTCATTTATATAAATTTTTGGGACAAATAAAAATAAAGGAAGGTAAAAAAAAAAACCTTAGTAAAAAGCTATTTTTATTATTCGAATCGATCCTAATTATTCAGTATTCTTATATTCCACTTCAAGCGATTCTAAGTTGCTCTGTTGTGTTCAAAAGTACATATTATAAATTTCGCCCAAGCATCATTTCTTTCTGACGTAAAAACCGCTGGTTTTGCTCATTATATAACTTTTATCATACGCTGACCCGTGTCGCACGGCTGAAGGCTGCAGAAGAGCGCATCGGACAGGATCAACACCCAGATATCCCGATTGTCGAGGTGACCGCCTCGCCTGGGAAAGGCGGGGGCCGAGATGAAGTGGAGGCTTTGGAGGAGAAAGAGGAAGAAGAAGCTGTGAAAGCATTGGCTGCCGAGGGCGGGCTCGCCGACAGGGAGGAGAAAGCTGTCGACGATGACGATGACCAGGAGCTCGAGCAAGAGCAGCAGCAGCCCTTGCCCGACCTGGTCGTCCGTGAGCCCGGGGACCAGGACGATGATGGAACGGGCGAGCTAGAGGAGGAGCAGGCCCTGGCCGACGTGGGAGGGGCTGGCGGAGGGGCGGAGTTAGTTACCCCGGAGACAGAAGAAGATACCCACCATTTCCAAGAGCCCGAGCAGCAGCAGCAGCAGTCAGATGACCCGCACCACCACTACGGCCATGATCGCAGAGAGGAGGACCTCGAACAGTATTGTCTGGACAGGGAAGATTCGGATATCCCCGAAGATTTCTCCGCTGCGCCCCAGGCCCAAGAAGCGCCAGTGTCGCCACTGCCGACCACAGAGGAAGAACCGCAGCAGATCGAGGTTAGGACTCTAGCACGCTCTGGATGATGTCGGCTTTGAATATTATTATTATTCTTATTTCACCCTGCTTGATTTTTGTTTTGTGTTTTTGTTTGCCCCACCACATCGGACTTGCTTTTGGCATACAAATAAAAAATTGTTCAGTAAATGGAGCTAACCCCGCTTGAACACCCCTTGTTTTTATTGGCCACACTTGCTTGGGAGCATGCCTTGGATTTGAAGCGGTCACTGCGGGAACCGAATAAAGGGAATAATTTTGTTTCAGATTTCATTTCACGTGCATCAAAATTATCTGGTCTCAGTTTGACTTGTAGTGGATCCTAGAGAAACACAGAACAGTTTGCATTGTGTGTTAGCGAGCAAGGTTTTTCAACGTTATCAAAAGAAATTGCATGGCTTGACACACCCGAACGTCCTAGATCGATCGCCAAAGAGCATGACATCCCGCTCCAAGTGGTTATAATAAGAGCCGCCCTCAAGAAGGCATTACCAGAAAACAGGCCACATCGTGTAGTCTTGAACGTTGTGTTGTTGCACGGTTTTTTAATATCAACCGCACTGTCCACTGTAACAAGAGAAGGAGCTGATCTTAAACATTCAGAACCAGAGTGCATGTCTCTTATTTTTCATTCCAGATTTCATATTTCTTTGTAATATTTTGTTTGTATGTTTTGTTTTTGTTTTTTTGGTTGGTTTTTTTTTTATGTTGGGTTTTTTTTAGTCCCTAGAAACACTGTTTTTAGATCTATATTGTCCTTGCGCTTTAAAGCTATGTCACCCCAATTGCTTTTGTTTAATTTTTTTCTTTTATTCTTTTGTATTCATATGTTGTTCATAGACCTTGGCTGGTAAATATCTAAGCAAGATATTTGCATGTTGATGTTACTACACCTGAGGCACTGTTGCACCTTTTAAATTTTTTTTTATTATTGAACAATCGATAACTGTGTATTATGCCGTTGTTTATTTGCATGTTTGTTTGTTTGTTTTTTTGGGAAATGGGGTTTGTTGATTTGTGAGTGTCTGTTTTTTTCTTTTGTTTTGTTGCTGTTTTTTGTCTTGTGGGAGGGGCTCTATCTACAAGGAAAACTTATCGTCTATTTTAATAACTCTGAGGCAAACAATTTAATCGACTGATCATCTCCCCCATTTTTCTTTCCCTGAACAAAAGGCATCGGGGTCGCCTTCGACCTCTCGCACGGTAACTACTGTTTACCGTTCCAGCAGCAGCATCATGCTGTCTCCCTCCTCCTCGTCTCCATCCCCTCGTGGCCAGTTCAGCTGGTCTTCCAGGGACGCAGGTGGTGTGGTGGGCACGATGGGGGATGAAGTAAGTGCTTCCGAATCTCCAAGGCCTATATAATAAATATAAACCGTTTTGCTTATCTGGCGAAGTAACAGGTTTCACAATCGAGGCCAGACCACGGACCACTAAAATGGTGATGCTTAACAAGTGTGGCTGAATTATTACGATAATGAATAGTAATAATAATAATAATAATAATAATAATAATAATAATAATAATAATAATAATAATAATAATAATAATAATGATGATGATGATACTAATTAATGATAATAATAATAATAATAATAATAATAATAATAATAATAATAATAATAATAATAATAATAATAATAATAATAACAATAGTATAACCACTAAAACGTTCTATCTTATAGTCGCAATCACATGGTATCAACGCTGCGATCTATATTTTCGGGCTTTCTCACCAGCAATGACATACATATCACTTCCGTTTGTTTTTGTTTTGTTTTTTATTATTCATATCAAGCAAGCCTTGATTAAAAAAAAAAAAAAGGGCAAACCATAATCGCCTTCTTATCGTGAAATAGGAAAGCGTGGGAGAGCGCGGAAAGCAGCACGGTGGAGGTATGACTCATGCATCATTCTTGTTCTATCTCTACATTTAACCCTCAAGCGTTTCTTTCAGTTTCTGACTAATTTTCTTTACTATGGGAAGCTTTGCTATAATCACAATGCATATCTTCATATATATATATATATAAAAATATATATATATATATATATATATATATATATTTCATATCTCCCAGCGAGACTTTATATCCAGCCTTATGTATTAGTCCATACTATTTTGTCACATCATTCTATGCGCTTTACATAAATATTAATATCGTGTTCTCTTTTCCTCATTACATGATTTTCACGAAAGACATTCTATGTGGTTTGGAGAAGTGTTCATAATTATTGTGCACTTAATCTATCAATCCCTTCTTTTGCTATCTACTCAAGTAACTTCATGAAGTGCTCCCTCTTTTGAAAAAGCACTGTATTATAACAAAATTCTACACATTTTTTCCTCTTACAGTCAGTTTACCAATCTAACTCGCGAATTAAACTTCTTTTCAAAACCCTTTACATTTTTTGAACACATACCCGTCTTCCTATGATGAATCTTGAAAGAAAAACCCGAGTATGTTGTTGTTAAAATTAAAATTTTGAAAACCGAAGTTACTGTCGCAAATTACATGATAAAGTAATATGGGAATTAGGGAAGATAAAACGATACCTCTAGCTCTCGGATGCAAAATGTGAAAGTTAGAAATGTGCCATATTCTGGGGAGAACTAGAAACTGCTTTTTATTTAATTCAACGATGCTGGCCATATTTCTTTGTCTCTGGGAATTTCCAAAAATTTCAAGGTCATTATGGAGCGGCGGGAAAAGAAGTTAATAATAATAGAGTCAAGGATTGCGCGCCAATGGGAGCTCTAAAAAAAAAAAAATTATTTTAGTAGCAGTACATTCTGTGTGTCTGAATTACTCTTCACCCCCACCCCTAATTCATATTAGACGCTGTAATGGGTTGTTGCCTGTAATTTTGCCGAGGTAATAGTGTGGTGAATGTTACTTTGAATGAATCGCAGAAACCGTATTGTTTTCGTTGCATTGTCTCGGTTATGAGACTTTACATTCGCTCTCTGAATATTATCAATTCGGTGAATTCGGTTCCCTTAATTGTTCACCTTGGATCTTAGCATAGCGCTTCTCGCGTTCTTTTCATGTTTTATCACTTCTGTTTCACATAGCTTATCTTGCTCGCTGGTTTGTTTGTTTTTTTTGTTGTTTTTTTTTTTCCTCTCTCCCTTATTTAAGAATGTCGAAAATTTTATCAAGGGTACAAAGAATGTCGGCGCCCAAGGAAGCATTGAAAACTGCGAGTACATACATAAAGTGGGATGGGGGAGGGGTTCCCTGCAGCATACCACACAGACAATAATTACTGTTGTCATCGTCGCATGTGGAGCTAGCGAGCCTGGGATGGAACGTTGCTGCTGTAGATAGGCCTAGTCGGTAGATTTCTAGCATAGACTCATTCTTCTGGATTCGGCTTAGCTGATTTCGTGTGAAATAGTTGATAAATTTCTTGCATAGTATCCAGGCGTTGACGAATAACCTCATTCTTCTGGACTAGGCTTAGCTGATTTCGTGCGAAATTTTTTATGTAAAATAGTCTTTCTTCTGGACTTGGCTTAATTTATTTCGTGTGAACTTTTTCGTGTAAAGTGGTAAATTTCCAGCACAGGCTCCAGGAGTTGCGAATAATACCATCCTTCTGGATTTGGCCTACTGATTTCGCGTGAACTCTTTGTGGCTGTGACAAATTCCGAGGGTTTTTGTTTTTTTCTCAAGTAGGATTGTTTCGAAAAGAATTAACGTTAGGTCTAGGAGCTTTGGTAATGGTTTTGTTAGATCGCTAGAGGCTTTTTCTATTCAATTCCACAAATGTGATAGGCTCGCAATTGAATAAATAATTATAAAGTATATGTTGCGGCCAGTGGCGAACATAGCTTTGTGAACAAGAAGACCGGGTAACTCGTATTTTCTAATAAAGGATAAGGAAAACAAAACAGTGTTACACATCGGTGTTATTTCTTTAAGGTGTGTTTTTTTTCGGTAGCTTTATTTGAGTATTTTAATAACTTTGCAATTGTTCACGGATCATCAACTTTTGTTGCATGACCGGATCACAATTTGTAAGAAGTTGTCATCAAATACAGAGCATTATTTGGGGAAATCTGTCTCGATTCCGTGGTCTTGTTCAATGGTGCATGAAAGTATGGAACATAACTGGTATTGCGTAATCGCTTGTACTGATTATCGCTAGCAATAACTCATTTTCAGTATGTATCTTAGAACCAACTTTTCTAGACAAAATAAAAGTGAGGCGCGCAGCGATGGTACTCTTCACATAATTATGTATGTCAAGTTACGCTTGTGTCTGCTCTTGCTGTTTCGAATCTGATCTCTAGATTGTAGAGATATGACAGTTCTCTTGCCATACCCCCTTTTCCCACCGTTTTCCGCCTGAATTTTTTTTCAGTGTAGTGTCCTTCAAAGTGCGTACGTTGGTTTTAGGGCTTCAATGCCCTTAGGATGGGCTTGAATTATCCCCTTCCTTTAAACTTCGAGTCCAGAATCATAACATAGGGCGTAAAGCCTACAGGGGCTGTGCGAACATAATATAATGTACATTAGCATAAAATGGTCCAGACATCAAGAGAGACATCAGCAGAATTATAGGATTGATTTGTCAATGGTTTACAGGAGCATAACCTTTGTAACAAGATGATAATTATTCAAAACTTTAAATTGAGAATAAGGTGGGGGTGTGTTGTTGTTTTTTTTCTTTTCAACCACGCCAGACCAAACCATATTTTCTCCGTTCGATTAAAGTTCTTGTCTCTCCCTGTCTTATCAATGTTGAATGTGTTGAACATGAAAAGTCCCGCAGCAGCGGTATCAGACTGGGAGCTGTGCCGCTCTCTAGCCTAAATTCCTGCGGGATTTTCCCGACGTTTACCTGCCGCTAATCCAAGCCTCTTGCACTCCCTCCACACAGATTCCCGGTTATGGAACAGTCTGCGCCCTCATGATCTTATTCCTCCTTCCCTGCATGCTGCCTGCTGACTATTTTTTTTCCACCTCGCCTCCCAATCTCAGCTGTTCCAACCTCCTCACTCTCACCCACTCACTTACCCGGAAACAAGAGTTAAAAAAAGGGCCTTTTCTTCGCCCTGAGGCATTGATTGGGGTCTCAATTCACGCCTCTCTAGCTGGTGGGCCCGTATCCTACCACACCACAAATAGTTCCAACTTTTGCAGTTTTGAAGCAGTACTTTTTTCTGCAGGTGCATCAATTCTGCTGGCTTACTCACACTCAGCTCTCCGCCCCAAACACATGCCAGCAACTCCTGCATTCCAGTGTGCCGGTACCTCAAATCCACTCTCTCACTACTACTACACTGTCTCAGGTAAATCCGTGATGCTCACAAGGGCTTAGCGATTTGTTACGTGGAAGAGGATTGCAGATGAAATTCGGATAGTGTCTTCAGCAGGTAAAAACGAGCTCTGGCGGTGCATCCTTGACTGGTAACGTCACCAAATTCTGTTTAGGAAAGCTTTCCTCTACTTTGCTTCTCAACCGCGCTATCTTTCCCTTGTCTACTTTTTTTTTTTTCCCTTCGGTTCAAACCTCCATCATCTTTTCTGCGGCACTGTACTGAAATAGATATATTTAGCACAGTCATAACCAAGTAGTATATAATATAGTGTCGATCGAGACATCCCCCCCCCCCCCCCCACCCCCATAACATCAGAAAATCTGGCAGCGCTGTTGAATGCAGTCTCCGCTCACACTCCCACACTGGTAGGATCTGTCTTGTCTCAAAATATCCTTGGGCGACGTCCAGGTGAGAGCTTCTCTGGAGCGGACATCGCTGCAACAACGTGCTTTAAGCCGTGTTTTCGCACCTCCTTATGGGATGAATTTACTCCTTCACCCGGTCTAGCCCTGCCTTGCTTCACTCGTATCGTGTGTTACTTTCGTCGTTGTGTTTTCGGGAGCTGAATCAGAACTTATACAAACAAGTAAATTGTGGAATAGAATTTGTTGTTTTCCATGTGCAATGACTGCTTTTGTGGTTTGTTTAAATTTCGATAGTATTCTGTCACGATGCTGTTTGTGGGGATAGTGATGCAGTTCAAGTACTAAGAGGTTTCTCGCACGCTAAGAAGTATTCGTTGGTTTTATTTGCGTATAGTGTGTATGTCTGTAGTAGGTAATTCTTAAGGTAGCAGAAAGTAATAGATAAACTCAAAGTGGATTTTATTTGCATACACGCGGTAATTGACGCAAATGTATGCTGAATTTTTTCAAAGAAATAGTTTTTGGGGTTTTTTTGTTTTGTTTTGTTTTTGTCAAATTTTATACTCCCCTCAGATATTGTTCATCTGAAAGACAATCAGCGTGACACCTTTTTAATGGGGTGATTGATGAATTGGAAACTTTTTGTTAACACAGTCCACCATACACGCTGATCCCATGTTGAGGGCTTTGCTTGGAAGGGTGATCGTTAAGTTGTGCTCTTGTCGTGAAGATAATGACATGGTTTTACTTGCTTGGAAGAAAAAAAAAAGAAATAAATCAACAGAAAGTATTCTTTCTCAAACAGCTTGTCGGTGAGAAAGATAAACGTTTTATCATTGTTTGTGCTCTCGAGTATCATTCTAAAATAAGTGGATGTCGGTGTAAAGTAGATGACAGTCATGTAACAGCCCACTCACACAAAAGGTTTCACTTTTGTCGTATAATCTTCTTCTTTACTCTGGGATGCAAGCTGCAAAGTTGTTTAATGTCATTTTATTTTGCACACCCGTTATTGAAACAACATTAACACCCTGTGTCAAATATAAAATTATTGGTTAATAGCTGTAATTTTTTTTTATTGCAAAGTAGGTGTAAAACAGACTTCCCTCGCTTATATATACATATCGTGTCGTATGAAAAGGATTTTTTTTTTAATTGAAGTTGTTTTTTATTCTCTGGCTAGATGGCGTCAAGAGAAAATACAATTTGAACTAAGGTTATATTGCTGGCAATTAGTGTGTGGTTTTACAGTAAAACGTTTGTCTACATATGAACCAGATAGTTAGTCGGTTGCTTCTGATCCTTCAATCTCTCTGGTCGATTAGTCCTCTATGGCCCCAATGGATGCTTATTGCAGAGCGATTATTTTTATATATATATTATTGCTTCAGAGGCTAAGTCCAACGTCGATGTAACCTCAACAGTTACTCAATTAGGCTCTCGTCACGGCTTAGCGGAGGGTTAGGTTGATGAGATCCGGCCCTGCCACGAGGTTGCCCAAGCAAGGATTCGAACCATGGACTGTCTTACTGTCAGTGCGACGCTCTTCCCAGTGAGTTATCTGGCAGCCCACATGAATCGGATAGAGTTAGTTTTCCTTGTGAGAATTCACAAGATTTTTTGTTTGTTTATTTATCTGGGTTTTTTTTAATTATTATTTATACTATAACTTGAAAGTAGGGTGTAAATTAAGTTCTTACACTTAATATTTTCATGAATTACTTTCCATCCAGGAAGAGAAAGCATTTATTAGGCAATTGTGTATTGGGTTAAGGAAAAGAGTATTAGGAAGGACGAGAGATAAGAGGAAAAGGGAAAAGTTTCACACACAAACCAAAACAGACCATATGAAACAGAGTGACAGACAGGCGAAGAGAGAAACTATAAGGCCATAAAACTCTCCATCTTGTAACTAGTATGTCAGCCCCTCCTAACGCTTTGTTTTATGTTTCCACACTTTTTTGTGTATCCACCTCCGTGACTTTGTTTATTGTTAACGCAAAATTCTCTCGCACAAGACCTTCCCACTTGAGTGTCTTACCGGTACCTGACTTTCAGCTCGGGTTGCTGTGAGTCCAGTCGACCCCTTGCCCGCTCATGTTGATGTCCAGGTGGCATTCCGAGCTCCGGCATCGCCCGAGATCTCGAGGCTTACAAGGGAATGGTGCTCCCGTCTTGTTCTTTTAACTATGTTTACTCTCTCTCTCTCTCTCTCTCTCTCTCTCTCTCTCTCTCTCTCTCTCTCTCTCTCTCTCTCTCTCTCTCTCTCTCTCTCTCTCTCTCTCTCTCTCTCTCTCTCTCTCTCTCTCACACCATCGCTCTCAATATATTATCTATTCTTCATCAAACTTGTCTTGTCCATTTTGTAATATTTAGTGGTGTGCTTAATGCGGCGTATCATACACAGGCTATAATAATTATCGTTCTGAGAATGTTTATAACCACAAGTGATACCAGGTCACACTTTCTCTTCTTTTTGCAAGACAAGGTTTTTCTTATGAATAAGCCTATGAATGATGAGTACACGAGGTAGTTGTTATTTACGTTTTGACGATTAATCGTGAAATCAAGTGATAACTCACCCCCAAAACTACATACATGTCAACTGAAACTTATCTACCCTTTCTGCTTTTGTATTTATTTTTTTTGTTTGTTTCATTTTAAATTCAGCTGGCTGGCTTGATGTGTCATCGGGCTGGCCTCGCCCACCGACGCGATGCCTGTCGGACAGTGAGCGTTTCGTTGAAGGCGAGATGTGAGCGTGTATTGTTTAACCAATTCCTGGTTCAAAGTGGTAACCGGCAATAGCGAACTGACATACAGTGATCGCCAACTACTTGATGAGACGCAGCACTTTTTTTATATGCAAAGCTGCAGTTTTATACTGAAAGAAGCAGCGTGCATTTTGATCTGTTCAAATCTGTGCAGAGGAGAATGATATCGGTGGCGGCAGAGCTGGAGGGTCTGGGCATCGCATGCGCACTGCATTAAGAGTCCTTGCGTATTGATCGGCCGATTCAAGAAGTCCTTCATTTGATCCACCTCATGTGACAGCCTATCTTCCAGCGTGCAGGACAGTAAGACCAAAAAGTTATACTTGTCTATCGATGGGTAGAGCTGGTTGGAATCACTCCTTTATTTAATAAAAAAAAAAATTCTTCTTAGCTCTATCCTGCCAGTGGGATCTTCTCTTCCCAACACTGTATCGCTGTTTTGGTGTGTGTATGGGGTATCCTTTTCTCAACAACATACTGCTGTTCGGGTGTGTGTATGGGATATCTTTTTCCCAACGCCCTACTGCTGTTGGGGTGTGCGTATGGGACTATGGGATCTCCTCTCCCCAACACCCTACTGCTGTTGGGGTGTGCGTATGGGACTATGGGATCTCCTCTCCCCAACACCCTACTGCTGTTGGGGTGTGAGTATGCGTGTGTGATCTTTTCTTCATGGCTGCTCTGTTTACTGCTTGGTTGTCCAGTTAGGGATTTTCTCTTCTTAGCTTTGTGCTGTCCAAGAGAGATTTATTCAAGGCGGTGAAAAATAATCTTAGAAATCAGTCTAGGGGAGGAGCATTGTATCAAGAAATGCTTTGATTAATCATTTTGAGAAGTAAGTGGTAGTACCTAAACAAAGCTTAACGTCCTTTGTGTCTGTCTAAGTTTTTTGTTTCCTTTTTATTTGGTTTATGGAGGAATATTTATGGTTTGAGTTTTTTCTTCCATGCGCCGCTGGTTTCATTTGGCCGTCCCTGCATGGTCTGGTTAGGATTTTATATAACTGAAATCTTTTCGAAATCTCGGGTTTTAATTCCATGTCTGAAGAGCACGAAGGTTACAGAATATGGCAGTCTTGTATTTTCTCCAACAAAGGGTTTTGAAAAGCGATGCTTATGTTTTGAGTGTAGAGTCATGTACGATTGTTTGCAAATGTAAATAGAATCCGATCATAGACACGTCGAGCTTGAATCTTTAACTTTTAGAAGTCTGTGGGTTCCATCTAGTTTATATGAATTTTTGTTTGTTTGTCGATACAGTCTTTTACTGTAAGAAAAGGTGTTTTCACAAGTTTCATTTAAAAGTTGCTTCTAACCGTAATAGGTTCGTTATTTTGTACATGTGCTGTGGGTGTTGAGACAATGATAAATGGTGTAGGCCTCGCCAAGATAATCGCTGAACAGGCATCATAGTAAGATTTCTTATTCGTTTGACATACAATGTATCAGCGTGTAGAGCCATCCATCACTCAAGACCACGATACACAATGCCCGCACAAGACTTGGGATGTAACCACCGTAAACGCGGTTTCAATTAGCGTAGCTGAATTCAGTGCCAGCAAACATTATTGAAGTATGAATCTTGTTTAAACTATCGTGTCGTTTACAGGATTTTGGATTTGGCAACTCGTTTTTTTTCTTATCGTTGCTGCTAAACGATTGGCCCTCCATCTGCTATATGGATTGTATAGAGCACAGGTAGTTCCTTGTCCCCCCCAATATTGCCGGTCTATGAGGCGGTCGCAAAATCGATAAGCATCGATTGAATGGGGACAGTTCTCTCTCTCTCTCTCTCTCTCTCTCTCTCTCTCTCTCTCTCTCTCTCTCTCTCTCTCTCTCTCTCTCTCTCTCTCTCTCTCTCTCTCTCTCTCTCTCTGTTTCTCTCCCTCTCTCTCCTTCCTCTCTCTCCCCCCTCTCTCTCCCTCCTCTCTCTCTCACCTCTCCCCCTCTCTCTCTCTCTCTTTCTCTCTATTTCTTAGTCTTCACACGAGACTAAGCGACAGAGAAAGTAAAGGGCCTTTCCTCTTATTGATTATTTAAGTTAGGCTTCAGTTTAACCAGAGAAAGACCGTGTGGTTTTCATTCTAAAAATATTTAGACTCGATTGCGCTGAAGATGTATCAAGAATGGGAATATTAAAGTACTTCTATAAAATAAAAATGAAGTCAATCCTGTTCGTGTATTGACTACGCATGGTAGGTCTTTTTTTTTAAGGGAGGAGGTTATTTTTTTTATTTTTTGAGTAGAGCTGTTTCCACCCGTATGGTATTGCAGAATGACTGGAAATTGACTCTCCCACTAGGCGTTTTAATTTGGCCTGGAAGAAAAGAATTAGAGAATTAGAGAATTGTTGAGCTTTTCATTATTTCTTGTTTAGAATTTATTTTTCCTTTGCATCAGAAGTATCAGGCCTATTACTTTTCAGTTCCCATACAAGATTGTTTTCTTTTCTCCCCCCTCCCCCTCCCTCTCTCTCTCTCTCTCTCTCTCTCTCTCTCTCTCTCTCTCTCTCTCTCTCTCTCTCTCTCTCTCTCTCCCCTCCCTCCCCCCTTTTATTTTTCCTTTTTAAACCGCAACACACACACATATATACATAATAATACCCGCATTTTCCAAGGTTTTAGGACTTTGCGAGGAATATCAATACCACAACCGTCGTGTAGCAGTAACGATGGTGTAAGCACTGTGCAGCTCTTGCAACAACCAGCACGCCAGGTTCTAATCTAGTTGTAGTGTTACTTACAAGTAAAGCGCCCGTGAGTCATGGATGGAGTTGTCAGCGGTACGGGGACGTGTAATGAGGGCGTGCGGCAGTTTGCTGTGTCACTTCACACCTGTCGTTTTATCACAATGCCCTCCTAGATACATTTTAATTTGTTTTTGCACAAACAGATGGAGACAAAAAACAAAAAAAAAAATCGTTTGTGCAATATGTGATGGTTTAGTGCATGCTTTGTGAGTTGTGTTCGTAGAACTTAAGGGCTATTAATAACACTAGTGGTTTGGGGTTTTTTTTTTCCATTAAATCAAGGGCTTGATTCTTGTTCTTGTTTTCAGTCGTCACTTGTTTTACTTCCCTTAATTTTGTGTCAGAGACTCACACACAGGAAGTTTTGTTTCCTTGAAGGATTATTTGTTTTACCAATTAATGTTTCTCTGTGGATGCTCTTTCCAGTTTGTTGACATCAGTCGGGCATGCAGGAGAAATACCTTCATCGCGTGTGTGAAACGTGTGTGCAACCTGAATTATTACATTATACATAGGCGAGGAGCGCTATACTTTGTTTTGTTTTGTTTGTTTGTTTTTTAGAACGAAATCAAAATTTGTTTTTCATTCTTTGGATTCAAACTTAAACTGTGAAGTGAGACAAATGTTGAATTTTAACACTTACTAGATCATAGAAATGTATTAATTTTGGTCTTGAACATTTCTGTTCAACGGAGAATCTTAGGAATTTTGAGATTTAGACCAACATAACTAGGAGGTTAATGTGTTGCCTGAAACAACAGAAGTGCTCACGTTAGTTTAAGGTTGATTTGAGAGGATTAAATTTACCGCCTTTCTTGACAATCCCTAGACAAGAGTAAAATTACCGCCTTTCATAACAATCCCTAGACAAGAGGAGTGTAATTACCGCCTTTCTTAACAATCCCTAGACAAGAGGAGTGTAATTACCGCCTTTCTTAACAATCCCTAGACAAGAGGAGTGTAATTACCGCCTTTCTTAACAATCCCTAGACAGGAGGAGTTTAATTACCGCCTTTCTTAACAATCCCTAGACAAGAGGAGTATAATTAACGCCTTTCTTAACAATCCCTAGACAAGAGGAGTATAATTAACGCCTTTCTTAACAATCCCTAGACAAGAGGAGTGTAATTAACGCCTTTCTTAACAATCCCTAGACAAGAGGAGTATAATTAACGCCTTTCTTAACAATCCCTAGACAAGAGGAGTGTAATTAACGCCTTTCTTAACAATCCCTAGACAAGTGGAGTATAATTAACGCCTTTCTTAACAATCCTTAGACAAGAGGAGTATAATTAATGCCTTTCTTAACAATCCTTAGACAAGAGGAGTATAATTAATGCCTTTCTTAACAATCCTTAGACAAGAGGAGTATAATTAACGCCTTTCTTAACAATCCTTAGACAAGAGGAGTATAATTAACGCCTTTCTTAACAATCCTTAGACAAGAGGAGTATAATTAATGCCTTTCTTAACAATCCTTAGACAAGAGGAGTTTAACTACCGCCTATCTTAACAATCCCTAGACAAGAGGAGTATAATTAACGCTTTTCTTAACAATCCCTAAACAATATAAGAAGTCAGTCAGCTAGCCCAGTACTTTCCAAATATACTATTAGAAGGCTATGAATTTCCGCAAAAAGTGCAGAGCTTTGCGGGAAGTCGTACTTGAATGATGAAAAAAACGTTTAAAAGATCTTTAAATAGATTTAGATTTTACTTAATTAGTAACCTATTTTTACTTTGAATCATTCGCTTCAGAGTAAACGGTTCAGGAATGTCCCATTGCGAAGATGCAATCTGTCGTTTCTGTGTCAAACAGTACCGCATGCAGTGACAGATTTATGAGACAAAATGAAAGCATACTAGCGTGTGCATGCAGTTTTTCAGATCAGATGGACTCGTCAACCGTATTATGTTTATAATGAACTCTACGCGTAACTAGTGCACATCTAGGTTAGGCTCTTCTCATTACCGCAGCTGATAGAGTTTGTCCTTTCGGGGAAGTCGCCGTGTGGTGGGTGGTGCCCGTGCAAAGCCCGTGTGGTTGCTGTATGGTGACTTTGTAGTGCGGGTGTGTGTGTGTGGTCGTTTGGTGTCCGTGTGATAAAAGTGCTGTGTTTATGCCATGGCCTAGTGGTCTCCATAGGTGTTTCTTCAGTGGCCTTGTGATGGCCGTGAAACGGTGAAGCGGCGTGTGACCCAGCCAGTACCGTCTGTCTAGTTAGATGGTTGAGGGCTCAATACAAAGTTGTAGTGTCCGTCATGACTGTGGCCATGAATGGAAACGCTTATATGTGAGATATTTAGTGGCCATTACCTGATGAAATCTTCAGGGGACGTCTGTCTATTTTGTAGGTTTACTGCAGGATCTCGGTCTTGTCGGGTTTTTTTTTTCTTTAAAAAACTTTTTCGACGCTTTTTAGCGACATCATTCTACTGAGCCCTAAGATTGATTGCACTAAAAGCTTTTCTATACATGTCCGATTCATGAAGCAAACTAGTATGCTAATGAAGATAATTAATTATTCTCCGGTACCACTTTAATCTTTGTTGTTCCCAATTCTCGTGAATTTATATCTTCGTTCCTGCATGTATGCCTCCGTACTGTCTTTCTCTCCTTAATTCTCTCTCACTTTCTCTGTTTCTCTCGCGCTCCCCCTCCTCTCTCTCCCTCTCTCTCTCTCTCTCTCTCTCTCTCTCTCTCTCTCTCTCTCTCTCTCTATCTCTTTCTCTCTCTCTCTCTCTCTCTCTCTCTCTCTCTCTCTCTCTCTCTCTCTCTCTCTCTCTCTCTCTCTCTCTCTCTCTCGCAGTCTTCTTTTCACCGCCCTCATGTTGTAAGCAGATTAGCCTCCAGCCTTGGTTGACAGCATGACATACTGTCAGATTACTCAGACAGTGCCTACTATTAAAGTCATCACTGTGTCGAGCTAATTAACATGCCGGGCTTTGATGTACACAGACCATTTGCATACAACACAATAAGAACAACACTATTATATATATATATTAGGCGGCCTCTTTGTTATCGCTGTCCACAGCGCTCATCTCCTCTCCCACTACTTGGCTGGATAGGGGTGGATCGTTCTCGTGTAACTTTCTCCTCTACCGTCGTGTAAGTTTCTCGCTCTTCAACTCGGAGTCCGAGCTCGTGGCGATAAGTTTCTTTCTATCTCCAGGGAATACAGCATTGTTACAGTATACATTCTGTAAGTAATTGTTTTGCTGCTTAGGTATATAAATCACAAGAGGGAAATTAATAGTTTCAATATCGAAGTGTTGAACGCATGAGAAAAAAAAAAGGGGGGTGGGGGGTCGTGATGGTTCTTAACATTGTAACAGCTATAGTGATTATTGAAATGGGTGCTATTGTCCTCTTTCTTTTCTTTCTTTTTTTTTTTTTTTAATGTTTTCCCGCTCTCAAGTCCGCTTTTCTAGTAGATTGAGATCCTTTTCATGAGCAAAATAATAACATCGGTGTATGGCAGATAATTACCCCAACAGGTGCTTGTTATTTTTTTCTTCTAATTCCTTACACGCCGCTTCATTAAATTCCAATAATATTTTTAACTACCTCTATTCCACTCTGTCTCAGACCCTGTCTTTTGATCGATTTGGTATTTAAGAGAACTTTTTTTTTTTCAAATCTCTGTCGTTGCACAATCGTTATAATTGTTTATAAAAGACTATAAGTAACGTACCCACGGAACCAACGTAACTAGGTATCCACCATGAAAGTAATCCAGCTGTAGGGCCTAGCACTTCTCAATAAAGTTTCAATAAAAGACCTCAAAATCGGATTCTTCTTCAACGATATGTTACGCCAATCTTCTGGGAAATGTATGTGAGATTTTACAGCGATAAGTTCAACTTTTTAAGGTTATTTCTATTTTGCAGCAAAATCCAGCATAAAGGTCTTGATCTATCATTTAATACTAGGTACGGTTCTTCACCGTTATGATACTAAAGCGTCTAGTTATCGGCAAGTGTGAGAAAAAAAAATTTAAAAATGTTTTATTGGATGAAGTTGAGAGGTTGATTCAGTCAATTCTAGATCTTAAACGGTTGTCACTTCACCGTTCAGATTAAGCAAAAACATAAGCAAAGAAGAATTTAAATCTCATATTGTCGTTATTGAGCAGCGGCTTTCAATATTTTAGTGTTAAAAAATCATGTCAAGCGATTTGACTTTTATCGCTCCAGACATAATTATACTTATAGTAACACGTGCGGTGACGTCCTTTAATTTGATCCTTAATATGACTGTGTCGTGGACGTTGGACCGATTGCCAGTTAGCATTTTTATTTATTTATTTATTTTCTGGAAATACGCCTATTATGATTGACTGTCTCTCGTGAGTCACTCATCTTTGCTTTCTCCCTTTTTTTTTTTAAACACAAGTCCCGAATCAAAATATTTTGTAGCGGAGCTAGACAACCGTCTAAAGTGTTCCCTATTTTTTTTTTCTTAACTGAAAGTCCTTTATCTGGTTTATTATGGTGTCTCAGCGTTAAAAAACCTGCTTTATTATTTTAGTTGAGACAGTCGATTAGTCAAAATTGTATCTGAAGCTTGGTTTATTGTTGACAGCAAGGCCTAAGATTCTGTTATCTACTACAACACTGCACTGATACTCGTTCATTATCATCTTAAAGTCATTGACATTCGCCGTGTGTGGTACCAACTGCTGCGAGCGAGTCATCTCTCTCTCTCTCTCTCTCTCTCTCTCTCTCTCTCTCTCTCTCTCTCTCTCTCTCTCTCTCTCTCTCTCTCTCTCTCTCTCTCTCTCTCTCTCTCTCTCTCTCTCTCTCTCTCTCTCTCTCTCTCTCTCTCTCTCTCTCTCTCTCTCTCTCTCTCTCTCTCGCTTTCTATAAAATTATTTTAACAGTCGATCTCTTTCTCTCTCGCTCTCTCTATCTATCGACCTCTCTTTGTTTCCGATCTATCTCGATTTCTCTTTTTATCTTGCCTTATTTCTTTATTTACCTTTTATCTCTCTCTAACCCTTTCTATCTCTATAACCAGGATCGTACTCTCTCTCTCTCTCTCTCTCTCTCTCTATCTATCTATCTATCTATCTATCTATCTGTCTCTCTATCTATCTATCTATCTATCTATCTATCTATCTATCTATCTATCTATCTATCTATCTATCTATCTGTCTATCTATCCATCTATCTGTGTAGCTGAACATGGGTGTATCGTCTACATTTCCCTCGTCGCTCTTCAGCTGAAATTGGGAGTATCGCCAAGATAATTAATACATGTATCTTCTTTGTTCTCTCGGTACTTTTTTCACGCTGGGCAGAATGTTTGTTCTTGAATCAAACTTTTTAATGCTTTGATCTCTAGGCTTCTTTTAAAACCATCTTAGTTCTTAAAGAATAATCGACGCGAGCAAGTGGGGCTTGTTAGCTGATGGATATCGACTTCTACCATAATATTATGATACACGTTTGTGATATCCTCGATGTTGGATAAGTTAAATATTGAGACCGTAAAAAAGCGCTCAAGTCACAGCACCGATAATAATAATAATAATAATAATAATAATAATAATAATAATAACACCAACAACAACAACTTTCAACCACCAGCGGAGTATAATTTATTAATAGGCCAACTTGAATATCGAACATCTGTTGTTCAGGCTGTATTGTCATGGAAATAACTTCAGTCATCGGCTTTAGTTTTTTTTGTGTAGCTCCCCGTTATATGATGGAGCTTGTCCATGGCGAGATGGTGCCTACGATCCGAGTGAAGAGTACCATTGTCTCGCATTTGTCGCGGGATGCTGTTAAGTTGGATGTCACGGAGGGTGACTGCGATCTGGCTGATTGAACGATCGAAATATTTTATCAAACCCAGTCCACCACCAGCATTCATCTCGGGGCTTCCCAAACCGTCTATCTGTCAACTCGCATCATGCGTCAGCGGGTTGTTTGTTTTTTTAACCGCTTATGGTGGCTAAATTACCGACAAGCGCATTTGTAATACATAAATAACTGCACTATCAAGAGGGAAGCAGACTCACTGGGATAGAACTAAGAATTCTAGAGTGGTTAGGAAAGATTGCTTAAAATTTAAGGTCAACAACTCTAAATTTATTCATGTCTTTGGTCTATTTTTGCAGTGGGATCGAAGTCCGTTGGTCAATAATTCACCTGCGCGGTGCTGCATCCAAGAGTTAAGATTCAGACCGAGGCGATCTGATCATCAGGCCGAAATTTTAGTGATAAATCAAACGTTTGTATAACTTACAACGATCTTTTCCCCTTTTAATTTGTAGCTCAGTTGGGATCAAGGGCAATTTTTTTTTTCCAAGTAAAATACTGGCCTTCAACATGGCATCGCATATTGAAAGCAGGATATTTCTTAAGCCTTTTACTTTTTCTATACACATTGAACATATTAAGCGCTTTAGAGGTTGAGAATTATCGCTCAAACGCGGGTGCTTTTATACGACATCCTCGATTCAGAGAATTAGCAGATGAAACGTTAAAAGTACGGCGGAAAATGGCAGATGTAACTGTTTCATGTTTTCTTTTGTCGACTCTTTTATGCGTTTTTTTCCCCGTATTGTCACCATTTTCTTTTTTAATTTTTAATATTTATTTTGGCCTTATGGTTTGTTATTTGTTGCATTGTAATCAGCTCAGACTATGCATGATGTGGTCAGCTTGTCTGTAACGATTGCTTCTTGCCGTGTATTTCATGACTATGCTTACTCTTAGAATGATATGATAAATTTTACTTAACATAAGTCATTCCAGCTCATTTTTTTTCATGTTTTTTTTAACATATTAATACTTCAAATGTATGCCAGTTTTGAAAAACTATTTTGTTTCATGAGTACTTTTCGTGCATTTTACATAGTTAAGGTGATATAAGAATATCAAGAATAACATTTACATTAATTTCGTTTGTTAGATGGGACAGTTCGAACAATAGTGTCACAATGTTGTTGTTTTTTTATTTTAATGACTGTGAAGCGAATTTTGCCGTTCATGATGAGAAGATAACGTCAGTGTCAATATTTCAGTTTGCAATTTAGTTACTGTATTGTAAGCATTTGTTTTTAGTGTCAAGTTATTGCATAGTTAAGAGGTCAGAACAGCTCAACGTGATCGTTATGTAAGTAATTTGCTAAAAATAACGCCTTCAACCGGTTTTATGTAATTGTGTGTGCTCATTAGGTGGATATTAATTTATATATGAAACGAAGGATTTTGCGAACACCCTGCTGCCATCTCTAGGCGCATCATATCGATTAGTCCTTGTTGGATGAATAGACAGCAACGAATACGAAGCTGTTTGATTGGCGGGCTGACCTTGTCAGTGACCTCGGGTTCGATTGACAGACACTAAAAACTAACAAACAATTACACATATAGGGCCAGACAGTATCTACAGCATGTCTCGGCCGTCCCGCTCCGCGGCGGGGAGCGAGTATCTAAACATGCTCAAGTCCCGCTACAGCAGTTCGTCTTCCGGTGGTCTTGACGACGGACCGATGTCTCCACGGTCGCCCCCGATGTCTCCAACGGCTCCAGTCTCGCCCTCGGGCGGTCCTGGAGACAAAACGGTCACGGGGATATCGACTCCTTCAATGTCTCCAGTCTCGCCCACGGGCGGCGCTGGAGGTAAGACGTTAGGGGGGAAATCGACGCCTGCGACGTCTCCAGTCTCGCCCACGGGCGGCGCTGGGGGTAAGGCGTTCGGGGGGAAAACGACGCCAACGACGTCTCCAGTCTCGCCCACGGGCGGCGCTGGAGGTAAGACGTTCGGGGGGAAAGTGACGCCTCTGGCGTCTCCAGTCTCGCCCACGGGCAGTAAGGGGTCCGCCACTAATCGCCTCTCTTCTTCTTCCTCATCTCCCCTCCATCCCGTGGCCGCCCCGTCCCTGTCATCTCCCAATCGCCGATCCTTGGCACAGGAGGATGAGTACAAGGCAGCCGTGACGGACGATATAGTAGCAGGTATGTATTGATGGTTTCTCAGTTTTCTCATGTATTTATTTGTAAGGACATGAAAATGTACAATTATGTTTTCCTACCAGTTCAAGCGTTGGGGACTAATTAGGCTTATGAGTGGATATACATAATTATGTATGTTATCTTGTGGATAACATTTGAATGTTAATCATTGGACCTGTGACCTATTTATTTTTCTTAGGTATGCATCATCATATTTATGACGTAAATTTAAATTTTCGCATCGTCTAATTATATTCTGTCAAAGCTTTTCATTCTCGTTTACATCATAGTGGTTTCGAAAAATAAAAATAAATGGAGCTTGTAAATCTCTCTCTCTCTCTCTCTCTCTCTCTCTCTCTCTCTCTCTCTCTCTCTCTCTCTCTCTCTCTCTCTCTCTCTCTCTCTCTCTCTTTTTCCAGTTTCTGCTATCTTTTCTTTTATTCTCTCTTTCTCTCGCTCACACTGATGAACATAGGAATCAGCTTTATTTTACATCATGGTCCATAAAGCTCTTGGCGGTCAAGATTTCCTATGTCTGATAAATTAAATGCAGCCTCGTCCACGGGTGACGACAGCTTAGAAAATTGTTTTAAATCGATAACCTAGATGATGCCTTTTCTTCTTCTACCTTTTCGTTTTTTAAATTACCGTATAATACTGTAAACAACATTTTCATCATTGTCGATAATGTTAAACTTAACAGAAGAAAGAGAGAGCGGAAAGTCCTAAAGTTTTAGTCAATTCTTCATCTCCTAAATATTTTTTAAGAGCATAACAGTTTTTTTTATGTAAGTAAACCAAGCCCTCTGTCATTCTGCTGCCAACACGAGGGTTTTTTCTTTCATGATCCTCCCGATCGAGCTGGTTTAGCAGACCACAGTGCACCAGGCCTCCGGTGAAAGCCGCGCATGCGTGCTTCGCTCATCTCGTGAATTATAGATGGCTTGGGGGGCGCGCCTCACCTGGAGAACCCCGGAGCTCCAGGCTAGGTGGGGAAGTCATGGACACGCTGGGTTTGATGGTTCCTCTCTATAGGACTGGCCCGCGCCTCAAGACGTGTCCATGACCGCCGTCAGATGCTACAATATTCAGCTTGCTTCTCGCGATCCCCCATCGCCTGATCCGAGCAACGGGTCCCTGCAACATAATTTATGGTTGTATGTTCCGTCCAGAAACTTATACCGGACGCCGCAGTTTGGGACGTAAATTTTATAACGATCGTTGAAGGATCCGAGTGATTTCGAAGGCGGAGTAAAACCCTG
>JAWDGP010002797.1:242500-280000 GCA_033675545.1 Elysia crispata | reverse complement strand
TCATGATTCTTTATTCTAAGCGCCTAAATAGTGCTGTGCGCTCGTATTTGAAAATCACCACATAATTGATTCCTCTCTCTCCCTCTTTCTCTCTCTCTCTCTCTCTCTCTCTCTCTCTCTCTCTCTCTCTCTCTCTCTCTCTCTCTCTCTCTCTCTCTCTCTCTCTCTCTCTCTCTCTCTCTCTCTCTCTCTCGCCAACTGTGTATCTATATATCCATCTGTCTGTTTCTCTACCTATTTATTTATCTTTGTGTTTAAACAGACTGAACAATTATCTCACTCCCCCCTCCTCTCTCTCTCTCTCTCTCTCTCTCTCTCTCTCTCTCTCTCTCTCTCTCTCTCTCTCTCTCTCTCTCTCTCTCTCTCTCTGTCTCTCTCTTTCTCTCTCTTTTTCCCCTCTCAATACCACCCCCCTAACCCTTAGCTTCCTACACACTTACCTTTAACTCTCTTTTCTATTCTACCTACCTGTTGGCACCGGTTGAAGCTGTGCTAGCTATCTGCTCTTTTTCTTTCGTTTTCCACCCGGTTCCCCTCTTCAGAATTATTCAATCATTCCATGTATGTGCCTAAACACACGATAGTTCTACTGTCAGTGCGCTCTTTTAACGACCACACGCTTCTCATTCTTTTTTTTTTCTTTTCAACCCTCTCTACAGATTCAAGCCTAGAAAAGAGGAACATTCAATCGGAGGAGTTCACTTCTAACAACTGGTACGGCTCGTTGCTGTCTGTGTTACTTTGCTAGAATAGTTAGAATCTAGGTCTCGTCTGAACTGAGACTTGTATGTGTTGGAAACAAAATTGTTGTACTATGCCAAATCTAAGCGGTATTTAACTGCTATGCTAAATAACTACATGCATGTAACTTAGATAATGATTTTGTGAAGTTAATTTTGTAACAACTACTACTACTACTATTATTATTATTATTATTTTTATCATTATTATTATTATTACTACTACTACTACTACTACTACTACTACTACTACTACTACTACTACTACTACTACTACTACTACTATTGCTGCTGCTGCTGTAACTACTACTTTGTATTTCATAACCTTTATTTAAATTTGTGTTCGACAAAGATGAATTCTAGGAAACGCTAAAATATGGAATATTCGGAGAGATGTAAGGAGACCGAAAGTTGTGAAACTTAAGTTAAATTTTATGGTCGGTCTCTGGACAATGTGATACAAGTCTACAAGAATCTTTCTTTCCCTGCGGCTTAAGCTTTTTAGTTGTTGTTTTTTTTTTGTTTTGTTTTTTTTTTTTTTTGTATTTTATCCGTCAAGCATTAAATCCATACTTTTAAATTTATAACCTTTTCATTTATTTTTACATAAAAAAGGATTTCAAAAGCTTTTTGAAAGTCATAGAAAATGTGTGTGTGTGGAGGGGGAGGCTATTTAAAAAATACTTTCTAGCAACTTTTATTTTTAATTGCACACATAGAAAGTTATATAGGGAAACGTTATAAAGAGAATTCTAAGGTTTCTTGGTATAAAATCTCTATTAATGTCCATTATCTGGTATCATATTTTGTATCAGTACTGCAATATGCTAAGGCTCATATCACATTTTCTATCAGGACTGTAATATGCACTATCTTTTATTTTGTTTTTTATCAGGAGTGCAATATGCATTTTCATATTTTATTTTCTAGCAGGACTGTAATGCAGTACCTCCTATCAAGTTTTCTATCCGTATACCAATATGGTTCTCTGAAATCAAATTTTATTTATTTTTATAAGTAACTCTGTCGTTATATAAATTTACATTGTTTTTGAGCGATACGTGGAGACTTGCATGATAGCACTAGAGAGAATTAAACCTGATAGGCTCAGTTAGATTTTGTATTGTCTTTCCCGTTGTCTCTCGCTTTCTCCTGCTGGTTGATTTTTTTACCTATCTGACCTTTATCTAATCGTCTTTAAACTGCTTTTCTCTCGTTCATTCTTTTACTATAAATTTCCTCTTTCTCTCTCCTCCCCCTCTCTCTCTCTCTCTCTCTCTCTCTCTCTCTCTCTCTCTCTCTCTCTCTCTCTCTCTCTCTCTCTCTCTCTCTCTCTCTCTCTCTCTCTCTCTCTCTCTCCCTCTCTCTGTTTCTTTCTTTTCTCTTTCTATCTCTTTCTATCTCTCTGCTCTTATTCTCTCTCTTTATCAACCTATCTTTCTCTCTCTTTGTCTCTGTCTCCCTCTCTCTCTCTCTCTCTCTCTCTCTCTCTCTCTCTCTCTCTCTCTCTCTCTCTCTCTCTCTCTCTCTCTCTCTCTCTCTCTCTCTCTCTCTCTCTCTCTCTCTCTTTCTCTATCTATCTATCTATCTATCTCTCTTTATCTCTTTGGATTACTTTTCTCTCTTTAACTCTATTACTCCTACTCGTGTCTCTTTCTGTCCCATTTCTGGTCTATCTATCTATAGATATCTCTGTCTATCTAGTCTCTACCTACCTCCGTATCTCTCTCTCTCTCTCTCTCTCTCTCTCTCTCTCTATCTATCTATCTATCTATCTATCTATCTATCTATCTATCTATCTATCCATCTCTTGATCTTCCCTTCCATCTCTCTTTAATTCTCTCCCCGCCTCCTCTCTCGCTGAGCAACTGTTTCCGCCTAGCCGGCTCTCTTGCCGTCGCGTTATTTTCATTTCGCTTCTCCGTTCTTTTCCCCTGTCTGGTTTTTACATTCCATGATTTTTTTTTTCGCTCGAAGAACTCTAATCGATTTATATCTTTCTCCTCTGCATTTCATCTTTTTGGTTTTTTTTTCTCCATAGGAAAGACAGTGAGAACAAAGAAAATGTTAGCAGACAAGCAGAGAACACGGTGAGTTGTGATGCTTGCATCTAAATATTGGAACTGGAAGAAATAGTTATGGATTGAGACAGTAGAGGGCTAGAGAGAGGAAGAGGAGAGGAGTTCAAAAAAAGTAGAAAGAAAGAGAGAGAGAGATAGAGAGAGAGAGAGAGACGCAGAGACAGATAAGCAGGCAGGCATTTAGAGAGAAAATTATAGTAAAAAAAAGGGATAGTATACATATATAAGCTTAATAGAGAGAGACAGACAGACAGAGAGCTAAAAGACCTATGGCGGAAGAGGAAGTGAGTAGTGCTAAGAAAGAGATTGGGTAAAACAGATAATATTGATGTAGGCTAATTAATCACGGTGTTTCGAGCAAAGTCTTCACTGAGAAAGTCTGATCAGTTTCCACGTTTGTCCCCGGCCCCGCAACGCTGTGTTTACTACTTTAAAGACCTGGCGACCTCTGAAACGCATTGGGCAAATCAGACAAAAGTCCGAAGACGGAATTAAATGAAATTTCAAAGCGAACAACAACAAAAAAAAATGTTTGCAACACCTAACAGGGTGGAAAATATTTCAGCCTTAACATATCTGTGCCTAAATATATTGTATTTGAAAATAAAAGAATGAAGTAAATATATAACTCAAACGGGCTTTAGATTAAAACAGACCGGGCTTACTAAATTGATGCCTTGTTCTCTCGACCTATTTCTTTTTCTTTTGACATAGCTAGGTTAATGGCTGATTTCACCGATGAAACTGCGCGATCGGGTGGAAATTTTATAATCAACCCAAACCATTCATGCGCTGAACTGATAGGTTGAGTTTTCATAAAGTTACCGATAAATAGCAGCAACTGAACTATGACACAAGAAAGTAGATCAGATGAAGATGAACGCTAGTTGTAACACAGGTTAACATGCACGTGACAGTAGAGAGTAAGCCAGGATTGAGATTTTGCCACAGATTAAACGAGAGTCTCAACAAGAGAGAAGAAGGCGAGAGCCGCAAGAAGACTTCCCGTTTGCGTATGTCTCAAACGAGTCATCACAATATCGTAAAAAGCAAGAAGAGTTAAGTGTGTCACCGGCTACATATAAGTCGTCACAACGCATAAAAGAGCAATAGAATCTAGGTCAGCTATGTGAATGAAAGACATCAACATGCAATAAGAAAACAGGATAATATAGGTCCCAGAGATGTTAATAAAAGTCTCACGGTGAATGAAAGCAAGTAACATTTAAGTTTGAATAGTGATATAATACCATTGCTAATCGTTCGAAGCTGAAAGAAGGCAAATGGTGAATCAAAAATTTTGTTTTAGATAGACAACCAGTTGCGACAATGCTACCAAAAAAAAATAGTGAAAGAAAAATTTAATTTAATTATGCCATCCTACTAGTCGTTACAATACAACATAAAGACAATTGCACATGTTTAGATATTTAACCGAGGGCTTTAGTCGTAGCAAAACAAAAGAAAGCGAAAAAAGAAGTACATACATTACGAGTCGTGTATAGTAGAAAGCAAACTGAATAACACTTGTGATATGACAATACCAGTCAACCGACCACCTTGCGGTATTCAAACAAAAGAAAACAAAAAACCATGGCAAAGTAAAAACGAAGTGAAACAAAATTTGATCGTGTTGCATAAAGTTCGTTGATAAATCGATCGATATTCAAAGAATCATAAAAAAGAACACCAGTCCAAAATTAAAAAAAAAAAAATTGGCAAAGGAATTTGTAAACGTATCGAAGCAACAATATCATACCACAACCAGTAAACGAATCTTTCAATGAAGCAGATTGATCCCACTAGAGCAAACGTTAAGACTTCCCTGTCTAAACTTCCAAAATCATTCATAAACATATTTTCCATCTTTTTTATGTCAACTTGCGTTCAAGAATACAGAGATATCAATGTTTCAAAGATTTTTTTAATTGTGTGATAAATTACCGATCACTTATTGCTTACACCGCAAAGCTTTTAATTTAAAAAATTCAAATTTAAAATCGCCAGTTCTGTGGACGTGCTGCAAGATTTAAAGATAGCATTAAGATATGGGCGTGGTGTCTCTAATTATCTTTTCAATATCGAAAAATGAATTGAAACGATGTGTCGAATACGACGCCTTCCTCACTTGGGATTGAGATTTAATTCAGCCAGTTCTCGCGAATCGATTAAGCTTTGAAAAGAATATAAAAAAAAGTCTATTTAAGAACTATGTGCTTTTCTTTTTATTCACGAGCATTTAGATTCACTAATCTTAAAACAAGCAAAAATCACCACAGGTTTACCTCTTTTGATTAGTGTACATCTTACATCTATATGGTCTTAATTAGACACATTTCAAGATAGAATGTTGGACATTTGGAGAACATTAGGACATATTAACGGTGATCAAGAGAAGAAATGGCACTTTTCTTCATACAGTGTAAAACCTGCATGCACGTGCGCCTTATCAATTGATCGTTACGAGTTTTATCGTCTATATTTCTAGATCAGTCTACCTATGTAGGCTCTTTGTTGGACAGTACTAAGCATATACTGGGAGATAAAAATTTAGCCCTACTCTGATAAATAAAAAATAAATAAACTGCAGGGTATCTTTAATATCAACATTTTGCAGTTTAAAATACACATTATGTTACCATCTAAAAAGCGATGATCTCGGCTTTAAGAAATTTCACTTTTAGACAGTCCTTAAACACCACGATTCTAAAAGCGCAGCAATATTAGGGGGAAGGGGGGTTGCTTGTTTGTTTTTGTTTATTTTTTTTTTTTCTGTTGTTTTCGTTAATTTTTCCACTATGTTCTAATGGATTCTTAACTAAATTTAGTTAATTTAAGCCGTGAAACAGGAATAAGAAGAAGAGAGCTATTCAAATGGGTGTTAAAATTATTTTGTGACGGAGAACCTCTTTGGTTTTTGTAATATTTTATGCACAGACACTGCTCTGAAAAATGAAAATTAACGTTCTCTTCAACTTGAAAACTTGGAGTTCAGAATTATGACGCTTCAACTATTACAGCACAGACCTGCAAAGCTATCAATGCCGTGTAATTTAATTTAGACGGAAAAGAATGATATAGTGATACATTCAAAACAGATACACACTAAGTATCAACTCTTTCACATAATTATCATGTTAAAGAAAAAAATTCAACAAATTTATTTTGGTATAATCAAAACAGATACACGCTCTGTATCAACTTGTTCACTAAATGATTTTAGAAAAAATATGTCACATTTGTGCCGGTTTAATTTAATGATAAACTACCTCATCCTTTCCATCATCTTCTTTTCCTTTCACTTATGTTTAAGGTGACTGAACCCACCAGCCCATCAGCAAGGTCTAACAGCAGCAGCAGCTACAACAAAATGGATGCCAGAGACGCCCGCATAGGCCTGGAGGAAGATGACGAGGACGAGGAGGGCGTGTACGAGAACGAGCCCGAGCGCCGCGATGACGTGATCCGCGAAGCAGACAGAGATCCCAGTGTGGACCTGCCTGCCGCTGGCACAGCTTCCAGTATGAAGGCCCGCTTCCTCCAAGGCGTGGAGACTGCCACCACACCAAGCCCTCGCTCCAAGCGGGAAATCACGCCGCCAGCCCACGGCACGGGTGGCGAGTATGTGTCTGAACCGAGAACTGTTCTGGAGCAATACGAGGCGAAGATCGACGCCGGGGTCTTTGAGAGCCCTGAGCCCACACGGAACCCTGAGGTAGTGAGCGCCTACGACCTCGCCGAGGAGGCAATGCCCGAGCAAGGCCTCGCTCGCAACATGGCGGCTCGTTTCAAGGACCTCGAGGCGCAGAGCAGCAGCCCGTCCTCGTCGGCCGGGCGGCGGGAGATCACGCCACCGACTGGCGACCGCCCCACGGAGTACGTGTCGGAGCCACGCGGCCCAGGCATTGAACAGCACGAGGTCAAGGTGGACGCCGGTGTGTTCGAGAGCCAGCCGCAGGTCAACCCGGACGTTGTCCACTCCGGGGAGGCGGCAGAAGAGGCTCTGCCGGAGCGTGGCACGGCCCGCAACATGGCCTCGCGCTATCTGCAGCTCACAGAAGAGAGCAAGTCGCCGCCGTCGGCCACCAAGGCCCCTAAGGAGATCATTGTGACCACGGACACAAGAGTAGAGTTTGAGAATGAGCCACAAAAGAACCCAGATGTGGTTACCTCTGACACACAGGTGAGTCTTAAGTGACCTTATATGAATCTCTAAATTTGAGTGATGATGATAACTTTTTATTTTAAATATAGAGATATTTTCCAATAACACACATGTATAAATATCACATTTTCCGGGATTCATAGCCTTTTAATGAACTTGTAAAAAGATCTTTAAACAGATTTGTAATGCTGATTTCGCCTCTAGAGATTATGCTTGATTGCCTCTGATCGGCCACATAATAAGAAATAAGTTTCGCTCTCAACACATGACGCCCTTTCAGGGGAAGATTTTCCTAAGTAATTACATGAGTTTCTATTCAATAATAATTCTTTGGGCGCATGAGTGATGGAAAAATTATAGAATGTTGAAATCCAAAGGACCAAGCTTTACGACATGACTATTTCTCCCATTGAGGTGGGCCATGAAGAATGGCCTGTTCCTCACGTGCAAAATCTCACAACGTTTTTGTTTTTTTGTTGTTTTTTTTTATGTGAAAAAGGTGTCTGTTTTTCTCTCTTTCTTGCCCTTTTGAACATTAGTGACAGGAAATTCTGCGAACATTCATTAAACAGTTGTTTCTGTTGGATAATAAATATTTAACGATGAATGGTGTCTGTCTCACAGGGTATTGGTTGGTCTTCAATATTAAAATAGGGGAGAATTCTCTCGTGAGTTTTATGAGCAAACAAGCATAATTACCCGTTCAAATGAACAGGTTAGGAAGACAAATTATACACTGAAGAAGAGATAATTGCAAAGTTCACAAATAGAACAGGCTTGTATCCTCGAGAATCATACAACTACACTGAAGAAAAGTAAATAGGTGGGGAAGACTACTATATTGAAGAAAAGTGAACCACGACAATAACAGAGTTTTATGAGCAACTAACCGTAGTCGCTCCTCAATATCGCTGCCACCCAGCAACTCTCAGCAACAAATGGGACCAAAGGTTTCGATTAGCCCTGATTAATTTGATGGTCAATGTGGCGTAGAGGAACGAAGCATCGTTACGTTTCTCGGCGGTGCATTTTTACTTTCTTTCCACAAAAACTTAAGTCGCGGCTCTTATTTTAGTTTAGAATTAGCGTGTTCATTTTAGCCAAGTGTTTTGGGTTTAATCTGGTTTTTCACCCGCTCTCTGGTCTCCATGTTTTCGGTCCGAGGTTTGTTGCACCCAATCATTTCGCCCAAGAATTTTTTATAGGGTCTCCTGTCGATTCGACCCGTCCTCCCTTCTTTTCTCTTTCTCCCTTTGTCACACACTCTCTCTCTCTCTCTCTCTCTCTCTCTCTCTCTCTCTCTCTCTCTCTCTCTCTCTCTCTCTCTCTCTCTCTCTCTCTCTCTCTCTCTCTCTCTCTCTCTCTCTCTCTCTCTCTCTCTCTCTCTCTCTCTCTCTCTCTCTCTCTCTCTCTCTCTCTCTCTCTCTCTCTCTCACTCTCTCTCTCTCTCTCTCTCTCTCTCTCTCTCTCTCTCTCTCTCTCTCTCTCTCTCTCTCTCTCTCTCTCTCTCTCTCTCTCTCTCTCTCTCTCTCTGTGTGTGTGTGTGTGTGTGTGTGTGTGTGTGTGTGTGTGTCTCTCTCTCTCTCTCTCTCTCTCTCTCTCTCTCTCTCTCTCTCTCTCTCTCTCTCTCTCTCTCTCTCTCTCTCTCTCTCTCTCTCTCTCTCTCTCTCTCTCTCTCTCTCTCTCTCTCTCTCTGTCTCTCTCTCTCTCTCTCTCTCTCTCTCTCTCTCTCTCTCTCTCTCTCTCTCTCTCTCTCTCTCTCTCTCTCTCTCTCTCTCTCTCTCTCTCTCTCTCTCTCTCTCTCTCTCTCTCTCTCTCTCTCTCTCTCTCTCTCTATCTCTCTCTCTCTCTCTCTCTCTCTCTCTCTCTCTCTCTCTCTCTCTCTCTCTCTCTCTCTCTCTCTCTCTCTCTCTCTGTCTCTCTCTCTCTCTCTCTCTCTCTCTCTCTCTCTCTCTCTCTCTCTCTCTCTCTCTCTCTCTCTCTCTCTCTCTCTCTCTCTCTCTCTCTCTCTCTCTCTCTCTCTCTCTCTCTCTCTCTCTCTCTCTCTCTCTCTCTCTCTCTCTCTCTCTCTCTCTCTCTCTCTCTCTATCTCTCTCACTCACTCTCTCTCTCTCTCTCTCTCACTCTCTCTCTCTCTCTCTCTCTCTCTCTCTCTCTCTCTCTCTCTCTCTCTCTCTCTCTCTCTCTCTCTCTCTCTCTCTCTCTCTCTCTCTCTCTATCTCTCTCTCTCTCTCTCTCTCTCTCTCTCTCTCTCTCTCTCTCTCTCTCTCTCTCTCTCTCTCTCTCTCTCTCTCTCTCTCTCTCTCTCTCTCTCTGTGTGTCTATATAGAAGATTTTCAGGATATGAACATTATCTCACAATTTAATTCCATCCTCGTACATGACATTCATGTCATCACTTTCCTCCCATTTAAACCATGCAATCCGACTCACTCCTCTGGTAGAACTATCACTATTATTCTGAATGTTCCTCTCCCGCAACACTGGTTGAAACAAATCGAATTCATCTCCCGTCTCGCAGATGGAAGAGTTCATCCCCGAACGAGGTTTCGCCAAGAACATCGCGTCCCGCTTCAAGCAGCTGGAGTCCTCGGCCAAGTCGCCCCCTGTGTCCCCAGGACGCCACAAAGAGTTCACACCGCCCCGGGAGACCGACCAGCCCACGGTGCGGGAGTCCAAGCCAGCCGAAACGAACCCGGAAGTGGTCCACTCCGGGGACATGGTCGAGGAGGCCCTGCCGGAGAAAGGCACCGCCAGAAACATGATGCAGAGATTCAAGCAGCTCGAGGCTGAGAGCAAGTAAGGCTTCGTGGCGTTAGACTTAGAGCACCTTTTCTTTTACTCCATTGGAATGAATTAATTAGATGCATATGGCGAATATTCTTGGTAGAAAGTGTAGTAAAAAGTTAGGTAAAGAATGTGGTCGAAAGCACAAGTTTTTAAACAAGTTTCAAATTAGGTAAAGAATGTGGACGAAAACACAAGCTTTTAAACAAGTCTATCACTCTATATCATGAGCTGTTCAGATTGCTGTCAAACGAATCATTGAGATGATTGCAATATGCCAAAGGTTTTCAAGGGACCTAAGTTGTAAAGCCTCTATTGTCTTGTTTTGAAATAGCTTTGAAGCTAGTACTAGTAGCAAGTGGATACACGCAAGTAAAATCTTTACTCAACATATTTGTTCATTTCAGTAAGCTGATACAATTTATATCCATAAGGCATAGGCTGAAGGTATTCACGTTTCTTATGTATTGGTTATCCCTTGGGTAATGGGTGGGGTTTCAATTTAAAACCTTAAAATCATGTTCTTTATTCCTTATATAGCAAGGATTCTGTTGTAGGAGTTATCTTACTGAGGCTGATATCAGTGTATCGGTAGGAACTTCATGATACATTGTAGTCATTGTCAAAAGCTTAAACTTACAATCTCTATTAAGCCCTAAATTAGTGTCCTTATATGGACACACACTATGATATAAATTATGGGTACCTGAATTCCTTATTACGACATGTTGAATTGTCAATTTATCTTTTTGTGTTAATTATTAATGAAGTAGGATATTGGACCAGTAATGTTCTCAGTGTTAAAAACAAAGTATTGATATTTTTTTTTTTTATGTAATTTTTAAATAGTATCAGTGAATTGGTTTATGGAATGAGGAGCACTGGATATATTACTTCATTCTCTTCATGCACTTGAGGAATATACTCTTATTCTCTTCATATACTTCAATATTCTGATCTATTCTCCTCATTTACTTCAACATATTCTATTCTCTTCGTTCGCTCTTTCCTCTGCCACATACCACCTACCTGCTCTTTGCTAACCATGAGTAACTCGGAATGCAGTGTTCTGTTCTCTATTTTTACCTGTGACCTTTTTGACTCATCCCAGGAGCCCACCTGGACCAACCCGAGCCAAGAAAGAGTTCACCCCTCCCCCAGGTGAGGCTGGCGTGTACGAGAACACCCCCAAGACCTTCCAGGCAGACTACAACAGACCAGCGGAATCTGGCATTGTCGAGAATCAGCCTGTCCAGCGCGAGGACGTCAGCAGGGGTGACGAACCACCAAAGTAAGATAACTGCTTTCAAAACGTCAAGCTCAGCCATTTAAGTTTACACCATGGATTCATGCATCAAGATAGTTGTTGAAGTGAAAGCTGTCATAACTATTTTTTTTGTCCCTATCGAAGTTTTTTTTATGATTGAGGCTTCAAATTTAAAATTTTGTTTCTTAAGTATGTTTTATTCATGAAATCATTGATTGCTCTTGTGAAACTCATGCCAATCGTGCATGATTCGGGGAAGCGCTCAACTTTATCATAAATGGCAAGTTTCTTTGAGCACTTGGATTTATAAGGTTTAATGTTTGAAGAATTGAGTGGGGCCTAAACTTGACTGCTCCCTTTTTTGTTTGTCCTTATTTAGTATCTCAATTGATCTTTGCAAAATTTCCTTCAAAGAGATAAGTTATGTCCCACTTTCGGTCCATATTTATTTCTTTCTCTTATTTTTGTACACTATTTAGACAAGTAAACTGTTTATTACCGTTATAGTCAAGAAAGACTGGCATCATCTTCATGCAAAGTCTTATAAACAGAGATTCAAGGATCTCAGAGATGCTGTACTTTTTGAAGCATAATTTTACTTATATTTGTGATTTGTACATTTTGTTATAAAAACAAAATTGTCGCGTACCATCTTAAATTAATTTTTAGGTGACCTTAAAGCATCGTTATAGATTTTGATTTTCTTATCCCTGACAGATTGTGTTTTTTAATTTGATAACCTAGCGTGCCCTTCACTATCATAAAGAAGGAGCTCAGAGGGAAAGCTAAATGAAGACACTTTTGCTTTTACCTTTGAAATTCAGCTGACAACTACTAAAGCTGAGACCATTCATAGTGGATTAGATAGTAACAACAAAGTCATGATTACAGGGTCTAAACAATGGTTAGTTTATCATCTATCAAAAGAAAAACTTCGAAGTGTTTTTATGAGGCGTTATTTACAAAATTAGAAAAACTCATGATTTAATTTAACATCTATAGCAGAGCAGAGGCTACAAAGCCTGATTCCCAAATATTTTTTGTGTCATTCAGAGGCAACACTTTCTATCCCTCTTTAAAGTCTTTGCGAGACCAGTTGACGAGGTGGTATGGTGGCTGGATCAGCAATCCATCAAATGATGAGAGCGTGGGTTTGAATCCCGATACTGTGCAAAAAAAAAAAAAAAAAGACAGCAGGGAGATACCTGGGACTCATGACCTGGGTGTAGCCTGGTCCCCTTAGAATGTCAGAAGTTAAGGGCTGAAAGACTTTACTATGAAGGGACTTTCTTCTCTGAAGACTTTTTGTATTGAGATTGAAAACCTGGTTCCATCATCCAGATACGAGGAGGAGCTGCCAGAACGTGGGGCAGCCAAGAATCTTGTGAACAGGTGGCGCCAGCTCGAATCCGAATCTGCCAAAGAAAAGTCACCGGGTTCGAGGCCCAAGGAGTTCACTCCACCTAGAGAAGAACCAAGACTCTCCACACGGAAGTATGTCATGAGAATAATTTATCAAGTTTAAAAGGAGCCATTTAAACAGGGAGGTTGGGTCATTGTGATAGCTTAGATGAATTGGTAAACTTCTCAAACCAGGGGTCTTACGACTGGAGAGAGTATCAAGGTGGATCAAGAGATTAAAATTTCCACTAGTATAATCCAATCATTATTAAGGTCAAGAAGGGAATCTGGCCGCAAAATCCAAAATGAGGTTTAGCTGCTCAGAAAGGGGGCACTAGAGAATAATATGTTACAAAAATAGTAGATTATGGAAAGGAGAAAGAGGGTACGTGAAGCTGTTGACGCCGAGAAGGGAAGTAATGAAGGTAATAGTAGAAAAAGGGTATTCGATTATCATTTTCTAGTTATATCCCTTGAATTTGATCAAATGACAAACCGGATAAAAAAAGCAATTGTTCCATAGTAGAGTCATAAATTTTGTCCACCATTATCATCGTGTTCATCATCATTACTTTACTTTGTTAGTTTTAATATTAATAGTATTAGTATTACTCTTTTAATTGTTCCTCTGGTTTTAGCTCTTCTTGTTTTTTAAATTATTAACAAGACTAATAGGCCTACTTACAGTGTCATATTTGAACATTTATGTTGCTCATTCCCAAAAGCAAAAGGCTAATATTTTGAAGTTAATGTAAAGCTTATAACAAAACCTTTTTTTGTGCTTTCTCAACCCGAACCTCTGGATTTTTTTTTTAACTTTAACATGGCTTACTTTTACATTTTAACCACTCCAAAGAAAGAAAGAATTTAAGAATTTAATTTTTGCCTTTTGATAAATGTAAAAATAATTCTATGAAATAAATGACAAATCACATTAAAAGTGTTTGAGACTCAAATCACATGAAAGTCTCAAGGTAGGGTGAATGTCTTATTATCTGACTGAAATAGATAGAACAGGTTCCAATGTTTTTATTTCATACAGTCAATAGATAACCCGACCAAAACCTTCCACTTGTTTGTTTATATGGGTACACCATTCCCCTCCTTCTCCACCCTCTCTCTTCACTCGGCACCCATTTCCATCTCATTTTTGCCTCCACTTTTTGGGTAAAGCACTCGGTCTCCCTCCCCTCCCAGTCCCCAGCTGTACGAACCCTGTGACATTTTAAGCCTTGAGCCAATGAACAACCATCAAGCATCCCAACCCCCTCCCATATCATACCAATCAAAGTGCTCCATCGTTTTGAGTTCTGCTGTGAATGGCTCCACCTCTTTTTAAGCATCTTTTCTCCAAGTTTAACATTTTTTGCATGACTTAGAATATTGGCTGAATGTGTTTGTCAATATCTTTGTGTTTTGGTTGTTTCGTTTTTTTTTTTTTTCAAGCCTTTCTTTTTTTTTTTTTTTTAAATTTCTTACACTCTCATAAATTTAGCTGTGAAATATTATTGTAAATCAATTTCTTAGTTTTTGTATTTTGAGACTTTAAAACTTTATTAAGTAAGTCTTCTTAACCTTGTGATTGAATTGATATTGTGGCAACTTTTTTTTTATTTTTAATTGTTCAAACGCACATTCATAGACTGTTAAGCATGAGCTTGTGAGATTTTTAACATTAACATCATTGCAAATATTGACGATAATTTGTTTCTAAAAAGTTCAGTATGTCACTTGTATTTGTTCCTTGTTTGTTTGTTTTTGTTGTTTTGGAAGTAAAATTTCAGTTAATCCCAAAAACTTGTTGAAAGCAATTCTAAAGATTGAGATACTTCCTCATGTTAAAAAAAAAGTCATTCCAAAAAGAGTTCACAAACTTTTTTTTATGGAAGTGAGTGGATCATTTTTTAAAGACTGGGAGAGATTTATTTTGAAGCATTCATTTTAGATGATCTTACTTCCCATCTTTGTACGATCCTTATGGTATTGCTTAGGAGAAATAGTTTCCAGCAGCTTTAGAGCCTGAAATGCCAAAGTCAGTGAGTTGGCATAATCATAAGTTTTAGATATCATGGTGCACTCCATGCTCACCCTTACTCTTAATAGATTTATCAAACAGATCTTTGGTATGATAATACAGGCAATAAAGGATTCTTTTGGCTTGGTGATCCCTCTAAGTTAAAATACCATGGTTCCGAAAAAGAGAGAAAAGACTTGCTATTGTAGGAAGAATAGGAGTAGAAGGTTGAGAATAAGAAAAAAAAAAGAAAGAAAAGGTTTCCAGATATGTGATGAGACAATGAAGGGATAAAAGAAGGTTGAGAAGAAAACGTTGTGGCCTTGTTTTTTGTTGTTTTTTTTTGGTTTGTTTTTTTGTTTCTTTTTGTTGTTTTTTTAAAAAGAGAAGAAGATTGATTTTATTCTTCAAGTCACACAAAAAAGTGAATAACGAAAGAGACTTCCCGAAATTGCACCTTCCATTAGTTACAAACACTGTCTTAATTGTGATCAGTTATTTACATTCTTAGGCACAAATTTTTACTCTCAAATTGAAGTGGGTCCTCATCAAATATGTATTGAGCATTGAGGTTCGGGAGGTCTTCAGTGCATGGCCCCCTCCTTCTCCACAGTTTGAGAACGCTTCCCTCTGATCTCTAGTATAGCATCCCCTTTCTTAGTCTTCACCTTTCTCTGCGCTCATAGTATCCTCACAATGTTCCGACAGGAGGACCTTATTTTGAAAGGTTTGCTGTCTTTAAAGTAAGGTCAAATGTCTCTTATTGTGATGAATGACCCATAGCTGCTATGTCCTCTTGGCTCTTAGTGAAACTCTACCTAATAAAGCATCATGTCCTTAGGACACCAAATTTGTTGTGGTCTGTTGTAGTCTATACCTGCATTAAATATTGCATATGCCACTTATAATAGTGTGTGTTTTGGGGTGGGGAAGATTGGGTTGTTGTTGTTTTTTTTTTATGGTTACGTCTAGATCCCATCGTTTTCTACTAACAATCCTAGTCCTGTTCTAACGATCGCCTGTTGTTTTCACTCCCCTTCCCCTTTCCAACGCCACCTTGCCCTTCCACTATCCCCTTCCCACTCCCCATCCCTTGCTCTGCCGCTACTACCACCGCCATCGCCACCCCGACCTCTAGATCTCCCCGCACGCCCATGTCCCCTGGCGGCGACGGTGGCTCCAATGGTTCCGTGCACCCCAGCGAGCTACCGGGCCAGTACCAGCCGCAGCATGGCGAGTCTGTGTTCGAATCCACACCCGAGCAGCAGCAGGACGGCATCGTGAGAGAAGGCGAGCGTGACTACGCCACCGACCTGCCCAAGAAGAACACAGCCAAGAAGATGCTCGCCCGCTTCCAGAGCTTCCAGGAGAAAGCAAGCCAGGGAGCCAAGGATCCTGGGCCCGCTAGACAGGTAAGACAGAGAGACAGTTGTACAGTGTTGTCCTAGAGTTACCACGAATAACTCCCCTTGCCATGAGCGATTTCTGAGATATTTCATGGGATGCACTGTGGTCGGTTAATTTTGAATTTGAAAACCTCATCGTGTGTTTTCCCTGTCTGTCCATGCGTTTGTTTACTTAATCCATTTGAAAGTTGGGTTTGATGAAGGAATTTGATTCTGTGTGTTTTATATCCAGGATGTCAAATGTCTGTCCTTCACCCATAAATGAAACTTTATCATAACAATCTCTGCATGAATTTCAGTCTATCCCCTACCCTCGTCCTAACTTTTCGTAATAAAAAAATGGATGTAATTTCCTGAAAGAGAATTCCTGATAAAGTAAAAAATTATATTGCTGTGATCAATACCTCAGACTGAAATTCATCAAGACGTGATCAAGTATGCTTTTTGTGATTTTTTTTTTTATTACAGAAACCAGTTGAATGAATTATTGAATCTTTTATGCCCTGAAGTTCTATTCAAGATTTAAAAAAAAAAAAACAGACATGTTTTATTTTTCTTTTAAATGTTTGTTTCAAATGACTTTACCTTACATGTTAACTTACAGCGCTAAATGATTAGTTTAAAATAATGTTTTAATTGAAAGGTAAGATTTGTAAGCTGCATATCATTGTAATATTTTGTTTACAATATTGTTTATCGCATAATATTATGCCAAGGCTTTATATCTTTGCCTCATCACATTGTGCCGAGGAATATTTTATCTGACGTCAAATTTACGTCATTAATTTTATATTTTATAAATATACTTCAAACACCCTTTTTTGCTTTGATGGACTGTTTCAAACTGTGCCAATGAAACAGATATAACTGATGCTTTGTGTTAAAGAGTATATTTTGATGTGGTACTTTTATTATGAGAATCATAAACATCCCAAGGCTGTGTGGTTTGATGTATCCATATCTTACTCACTTGTTATTTATCTTAAGCTGTGTACCCAACTAGTCATTTCTTTTGAGTTGTTCCCAATTTAGTATAATTCAGGTTTCCCATAACAGATTATCACTGACTTGGAGAGGAATGATATCAAAAGTTTTCGGTTGCTCTTCCTCAAGGATGTGATTTCAGGGTGAAGATCATGAAAATTTTTCGATAATGACAAACGGATTAAGATTTCTCCCAAGCCTTTTTTGTAGATCCCCGTACATTTTGATAAAGGGGCATAATCAATGATGACCTCTAAATGTTGCTATGGTTGTCATCATTTACAATTACTTCCCTTTAGTTTGGTTTCATCACATGACTTGATCACAATTATTGATATTTTGAGCGAGAAATCATTCATATCTGAACCCCTTACATGAAAATTGAACAGTGGTGTATAGAGATCCTACCAACGTATGTGTGTGGAACTTAAGCTGCCCTTCCCCAATGTTGTGCTTTCTTCTTTTAACACTTTATACTGCACAATGCTTGGTTGCTAAAGCAAAACATTGCATGATTATCTGCACTTTTATAGAATTAATTTGGTTACCCACCATTGACGGAACCAAAGGTGCTTAACAGCATGTGTCAGAACTGGCGGTCACTGGCTGACCATTGTAATTCTGGACATTGCTGGGAGGTCGTTAGCAAAAAATGAGTAAAATAATTTACAACGCATGGGTCAGAAATCAAGAACTTTAGTGAGGCACATCAACCTCACATCGATCGAGTGTTTGATTACATTTTGGCTTTGATGGCATGTTTATAACAAACAAAACAAAACAAAAATCATATAATAATCACTATGTACTTGTTATAAGCACCTGCCCAACATAAGTATATAATACATGTATCTTAGCATGAAGAAGAAGCAGAGGATGTATATACCATCATATCCCATATATTTATATACACACATATATGTTTTCAAACCCCAACTCTGTGTTAGATAGATCGAGATATGATCAATATTTCATGCAATTTGCCCATATTAGCTTTTCTGTAATCATTTCGTAATGAGACAATGATGCACACTGTCACTTGGTATCTCCATATTGTTTCTATGAAAGTCATGATAAGCTGATATATTTTTAGTCTAGTCCTTATACAATTTTTTTTTAAACATTGCATTTATGCCCAAACTTTTTAACGACTTTGTTTCTGGGATTTCTATTGGTCGTACTATTATATTGATGCAATATTTTAACGGTCATGAAAAAAATTTTCCTCTTCAGGTATCTTTTCGAGCCAGAGTGAAGTGACCTCGGTGTAACATTTTGTCTCCGCAAGCTGTGTGTTTTTTAACCGCTTTCTCTGTTATTTCAGCCGAGGTAAATACATACAGTCCCGGCCTAGCGGAGCGGTGAGCTCCATCCATTCCGCGATGGAGCGAGCCTGACGGCGTTTGATCTTTGAAATATTCAACGTTGTTTCTGCTCTCGGTTGTTGTTGTTTTTTTTCCTTGTGTCGTTGAATTGTTTTCTCTGTCCGGTTGTTCCGTCAATGTGATGTGCAGAGTCCTACCATAAATATTTGTTCCTGTGTTTGACTTGGCACATACCAATAAACGTGAAATACCTTCATATAATGGTCCTAAACTAAATGCTTTTGCCCTGGGTTTACGATTCATCGTGAAGTTCCCACGCATTTAGTAATACCGCTGGTGTCTGTGTTCCCTAGCCCTCGCGATGCGACATGAAATTTAATGTATTGAGGCTGAATCAGAAACAGGTGGGCCGGGAATGTTGTTTTTTCTGTAATTACTTTGTCAGCTGTACCGAATAATAATCACTTGATTGGGAAAAAAAAGGGAAAAGAAATTTGGATGAGAAATCAGGTGAAAAAGAGGATTGGTGAGACACGATGTGACATGAAAATAAATTAATACACTTTGATGTTGAGCGTGTGGAATTTGATAGGGAGAATAGAAAGTTTTAAAAAGTAAAACCAGACGGGTATAACTGTAATGAGATTCCTTATTCTTGCTGTTTCTGCATGACTGGACAAGAAAGGCATGAAGTTATTCAAATCGTGTGATGGTATGAGTTACGTTAAAACAATCGGAGCCAAAAGTTAGTGGCTTAAAAGGTAAGAGAAAGTTTAAATTAATCTAAAAGCTTCTTCATCTAACGAAGTCATCTGTAAAAAAATTACAAGGCTTGACGTCCTTAATCTGTCCAATAATATTTTCAATAAATACAGTATTACGTGTCAGGGCGACTCCAGACGTCACGTTTTCTAACATTCTGGGTTGTATTTTTTTAAATTATTATTCCAACCTAGTATCTCGTTTCACTGTTTAGCCTGACAGTAACCAAAACCTGTAATCCTGTCGTCTGAATGCTATGAGTATTGCTTGCTGATATCTTTATCTTACCGTTATATGCGAGAAACACAGGCTGTTCTTTGACACGCGAATTTGATGATAACGGTTGATAACCGACAATGATCTGTCTTGAATGGTGCAATCATTGCATTCACCGTGCCTCTTTCGCTATGACTGTACAAGGCAAAGTTTAAAATAAGTTTTCTCTGATATCTAAAAATGGTGTCAAGATAGGAAAAGTAAGAGAAGAGAGGCTCATATATATATATATATATATATATATATATATATATATATATATATATATATATATATTGGAAGAGATTTTTCACTATCTTGCTAAGGCAACGCTTTGTCAGGATGTAAATTTTGAAGCTTAGTTGGTAGGTTCTGATCAACAAACATTTTTCTTCTGGTATTGTCTTTAGTTATAACATCTAATAACATCTTTTTTAACACCGCCGTCACTGATGATGGATGTCAGCACTCTCATGATACAATAACAATCACATCCGCAAGTGATGCCTGCCACATAATGCCATCGATGATTATGGAACAGATTATTGTAGTAGAACTTAAAAGAAGACGACCACGTTATTGTTGTGAGTATCACCGTGTTCTTTGCTATGATATCGTGTTTCTGCTAGGGGCGGTCCTTGTGGACTGATTCCAGCTCATATAGTGGTACTAAGGGAAAGCTTTATTACTCATCTTTAGCCTTCGCTAGTCCATGCACGCACCCTTGTTGGTTTCGAAGTAAGACCGGTGACTTCTGTATTCTACAGCATTGATTGACATGTCTGCCTCGCTACTGCATCCCCCCCCCCCCCTCTTTTTTTTTATTTCCACTTTGCTCATCTATTGCGACACAGAGGGAGGAAAGGGGTTGGAAGTTGGTCTCACCTGAGATACTGACCTGAAATCGACCCACCGATCATTAAGTGTGGCTTTACATGGCACAGACTCTTAACTCTGGCTGGAGTCAGAAGCCATCGGTCACTTTCTGACTGACCGGTGTGAGAAAGAAAGAAAAAAGAAAATGCAACCTTTTTTACCTCTATGGCCTCTTTGAATTATGTACCAAACTCATCTCTTGCATGACCACAGAGAGAGAGAAAAGGGGGGGGGGGGTGGAGAGAGAGAGAGAGAGAGAGAGAGAGAGAGAGAGAGAGAGAGAGAGAGAGAGAGAGAGAGAGAGAGAGAGAGAGAGAGAGAGACAGAGACAGAAAGAGTTCAGCTTTCCCAACTGAATGGTAGGGGATGTCGCCCCATTTCATCAGATTAGGGTCTCGCTAATTATTCTTTACTTAGAAACCATAGTTAGTAGATCTTGGTCCGTTAGTGCAGGTGAAAAGAGGTAAGTCAAGCATCAAGGGTTTTTCAAACCCGCCTCCGCGGGCATTTTTTTTTATTATGACAATTTTGTAAGGGGCATCGGATACTTATAAGATCTTATCTATATACTAGATCTAGTTTGGCCTATGCCAACGTTAACTTGATTGGTTAGTTATATATTATTATGAAATAAGCAGATGAGTAGCACTCTTTGACGCTCTTTTGCCTACAGAAACAAGAAATCTGGAAGGTTGTTCATCCGTTGTATTGGTTGCCATAGACCTAGAACTGTCTAACTCAATCCTTTGGGTGCTTTGAATTAAAAGTTTATCAAGTGCATTGTTGTCGCATACTATCTTTAATGGCTTGAGGTTTTTGTTTTTGTATTTTTGTTTTGTTTTGTTTTTTTTTGTTTTTTTTCGGGGGGGTTGGTTTTTCTTTAATTGTTATACACGTTTTAGCTTCACTTTACATTATTCACGACGTTCGATTTGAGCGCCAGTCTTGACGTCAGTGAATTATTAAATCACTGTATCAAAGTTCCGATTTTCGTCATTTTTAGGGTGGTATTCTTCAAAGCCAGTGTTCACCGACAGCATGTGAATATAAATATCTAGACTTATATCTATTTATAGTTTTTAACACTCCTTGTCAGATATAATACGTGTCATCAAGAAATCGTAAGATAGCCACAAGCATCTTCAGAATCGCTTCTTTCCCTTTTATAGTCATGTTCCGCCTGAGTGTGTAGATCTAGCCATCTCTGCTCTTTATTACAGTGTTTTTCTTGCGCAGCTGTGTAAGATTGTTTAAATGACTTGGGAGACAACGGAAAACTTAGGAAAACATTGACTCTTTTATGTTTTGTCTTGTTTTGTGTGACACCCTGCAATTTCATAGATGACTTATCCCGAGCTGTCGCCAGATAGCTCAGTCTGCAGAGAGTCGGACTGGGAGTTATTGGATCATCTTGTGGTGGGTTCGAGTCCCACCTTTCTAGTTTGTTCATTCCTTGGCTTGACTGGATCCGCCTTCTCTATACGAATATCCATGACAAGACCTAAGCATCTTTTATGATGAAATCTTAAGGAACGTTCAAACTGTTTTCGTAGTGAAAAAAAAACAAATCAAGTTTTAAAGAGAGTTCGAAAGTTGTTGGTTTTTTATTATTACTATTATTATTTTTCCCCATCTGTTTTAATTATTTTTATTTTGTTTGTTTCATGATAGAGTATCTCAAGAGACTTTGTTTATCTTCTCGTATTAGATTCTTCACTCGATTCATTAATGTTGATACGAATTTTTTAAATGCGCACGACTTGCTACCTCGTGCTTTATTTATTTTTTTTTTTTTTTTTTAAGAACGATGTTATTATTGGGAAAGCAATAGATAAACCAATGCGAAAACAAAACTTTTTTTTTAATCACTCTCTACGGTCTGCGCAGCCAAATTAATCAGCCGGCCTCGGGGATGGGGCGTTGTTGCGACCTTAGGTTACCGAAAGCTAAGCCCCAGCAGCCTGTCGCAATTAGTCGGGTTGCATAATTCGTCATAAACGCTGGCGTGTCAAGTGTGTCACGTTAATTGGTCTCCATCTGGAGAGGCTACACCCAGCTCTAAGGGTTTACAGGTCTAGTGTCAAGTGCTATATCATTTTAGTTTAGTACTTTAGTAACTTCTAGGATAGAGAGAGAAGATGGATAAAAAATGTTGGGGAGAGGCAAAAATCAGTGAGAAGGATGTGGTCGTAATTCTTATTGAAAGTTTACCTTTGTTTATTCATGATCGACAAGAAGCTGTTTATGGCTTGGGCTATGGTCTTATAAGAAGAACCGTGTTAAGTTTTTCTCAGCAGTAATTCTTCTTCTTCTTCTTCTTCTTCTTCTTCTTCTTCTTCTTCTTCTTCTTCTTCTTCTTCTTCTTCTTCTTCTTCTTCTTCTTCTTCTTCTTCTTCTTCTTCTTCTTCTTCTTCTTCTTCTTCTTCTTCTTCTTCTTCTTCTTCTTCTTCTTCTTCTTCTTCTTCTTCTTCTTCTTCTTCTTCTTCTTCTTCTTCTTCTTCTTCTTCTTCTTCTTCTTCTTCTTCTTCTTCTTCTTCTTCTTCTTCTTCTTCTTCTTCTTCTTCTTCTTCTTCTCCTTTCTTCTTCTTCTTCTTTTGATTATTATTATTATTATTATTATTATTATTATTATTATTATTATTATTATATTATTATTATTATATTATTATTATTATACTTCTTCTTTCTTTTTTTTTCTCTACTTCTAATTCATTATCTTTTTCCCCTCTTTCTCTGTTCGGCCTAAACGGCGATCAACACGCAATTATAATTATGACTATACGGCATCCGTTTCTTTTCGATGGGATTGTTGGATTTGGGAGTGCGCATCAATTGTTTTGTTGTTTGTTTGTTTTTTGTTTTTTTTTTTGTTTTTTTTATTTGACCTTCAACACTGACGCTCTTCTGCATTGTTTAGACAAATAATTTTAATTATTATCGCTCCGTGAAGCCAGGCTTTAGGAAGACGAAGGGAGGTGCACGGGCAGGGTTGCAAAATTCCCGATCTCCTCGACTGCTGTTGTCTAGACGCCCTGACTATGACTTCATACTTAGAGCATTTGTTTTACTAGTTCTTGTCTATAAATAAGAAAAGAGTAACACGATATGGCATTTGTCTTTCACCAGTGCGTGCTTTAATAATACCAGAGACGCGAGATTTTGTGAGACGTTTCACGAACCGAGCCCCGGTGTTATTACTACGTGCAGCTTGCGTGACGCATGCTTAGGGCCTTTCATTCGAGATACATCAGTAGAGAATCAGCAGTCTGCGACTCTTTGTTTTTAGAGAAGGGAAGCCACCTTCTCTATTTCTCTGATCGACCTGATCGTGAAACTTTTCCTCTATATATAACTAAGACCTAGGCCGAGTTACAGAGATAACTAAACTTTTGCATTAAGTGTCAAAGTGAGCCATTATTATCATTTACTTTGTGCAGTTAGAACATTTTTGTTGAGTGGGCGTATGGGCGTAACAAAAAGTACCTTCAGATCATTATTATGTCTTGATGGTGCTTAAAAGTTGAATGAGATAGATCACTATAACTCAATATGCAAAGGTTTGTCCACTTCGGCGAGCTTGCTTTTACTTGTAAGACTTATTTTCAGTATATCTTATGCTCAGTCACATACGTGGTCACCCTATCTATGGTACAGTTTTCTTTTTCTTTTCTTTTTCTTTTTTTCAATTTTGGTCCCTCTCCCCGTTTTGTTTCGGGTTTTGTTTTTTTTTGTTTTTTTGTTTTTTAGGTTCAAAATATTAATGACACCGTAAAGGAAGAATAGAGGAAAGAGGAATGCTTGTCGTTTAAATTTAAATATATTATGTGTTGCGAATGTAAGCTGGTAGCACAGGGGATAATAGTGTTGGGTAGCACAAAACACAGTCATAGTTATGATGAGCGTCTGAAGCGAAAAGTAACTTGTTGTGTAATACTTTCGATCCTGAATGTGGCCGAGGCCGCCGTTGTAGGCTCAGCCCATCACTGCTCTCGCGGTCTGAGCCGAGAGCATTTTAGAGAAGATCTGAGTCGAGAGCATGTTAGAGAAGATCTGAGTCGAGAGCATGTTAGAGAAGATCTGAGTCGAGAGCATGTTAGAGAAGATCTGAGCCGAGAGCATGTTAGAGAAGATCTGAGTCGAGAGCATGTTAGAGAAGATCTGAGCCGAGAGCATGTTAGAGAAGATCTGAGTCGAGAGCATGTTAGAGAAGATCTGAGTCGAGAGCATGTTAGAGAAGATCTGAGCCGAGAGCATGTTAGAGAAGATCTGAGCCGAGAGCATGTTAGAGAAGATCTGAGTCGAGAGCATGTTAGAGAAGATCTGAGTCGAGAGCATGTTAGAGAAGATCTGAGTCGAGAGCATGTTAGAGAAGATCTGAGTCGAGAGCATGTTAGAGAAGATCTGAGTCGAGAGCATGTTAGAGAAGATCTGAGTCGAGAGCATGTTAGAGAAGATCTGAGTCGAGAGCATGTTAGAGAAGATCTGAGTCGAGAGCATGTTAGAGAAGATCTGAGCCGAGAGCATGTTAGAGAAGATCTGAGCCGAGAGCATGTTAGAGAAGATCTGAGTCGAGAGCATGTTAGAGAAGATCTGAGCCGAGAGCATGTTAGAGAAGATCTGAGCCGAGAGCATGTTAGAGAAGATCTGAGCCGAGAGCATGTTAGAGAAGATCTGAGCCGAGAGCATGTTAGAGAAGATCTGAGCCGAGAGCATGTTAGAGAAGATCTGAGCCGAGAGCATGTTAGAGAAGATCTGAGCCGAGAGCATGTTAGAGAAGATCTGAGCCGAGAGCATGTTAGAGAAGATCTGAGCCGAGAGCATGTTAGAGAAGATCTGAGCCGAGAGCATGTTAGAGAAGATCTGAGCCGAGAGCATGTTAGAGAAGATCTGAGCCGAGAGCATGTTAGAGAAGATCTGAGCCGAGAGCATGTTAGAGAAGATCTGAGCCGAGAGCATGTTAGAGAAGATCTGAGCCGAGAGGATTTTAGAAAAGATCTGAGCCGAGAGCATGTTAGAGAAGATCTGAGCCGAGAGCATGTTAGAGAAGATCTGAGCCGAGAGCATGTTAGAGAAGATCTGAGCCGAGAGCATGTTAGAGAAGATCTGAGCCGAGAGCATGTTAGAGAAGATCTGAGCCGAGAGCATGTTAGAGAAGATCTGAGCCGAGAGCATGTTAGAGAAGATCTGAGCCGAGAGCATGTTAGAGAAGATCTGAGCCGAGAGCATGTTAGAGAAGATCTGAGCCGAGAGGATTTTAGAAAAGATCTGAACCGAGAGCATGTTAGAGAAGATCTGAGCCGAGAGCATGTTAGAGAAGATCTGAGCCGAGAGCATGTTAGAGAAGATCTGAGCCGAGAGCATGTTAGAGAAGATCTGAGCCGAGAGCATGTTAGAGAAGATCTGAGCCGAGAGCATGTTAGAGAAGATCTGAGCCGAGAGCATGTTAGAGAAGATCTGAGCCGAGAGCATGTTAGAGAAGATCTGAGCCGAGAGCATGTTAGAGAAGATCTGAGCCGAGAGCATGTTAGAGAAGATCTGAGCCGAGAGCATGTTAGAGAAGATCTGAGCCGAGAGCATGTTAGAGAAGATCTGAGCCGAGAGCATGTTAGAGAAGATCTGAGCCGAGAGCATGTTAGAGAAGATCTGAGCCGAGAGCATGTTAGAGAAGATCTGAGCCGAGAGCATGTTAGAGAAGATCTGAGCCGAGAGCATGTTAGAGAAGATCTGAGCCGAGAGCATGTTAGAGAAGATCTGAGCCGAGAGCATGTTAGAGAAGATCTGAGCCGAGAGGATTTTAGAAAAGATCTGAGCCGAGAGCATTCTAGAAAAAAATCGGAACCGAGGCTTCCTTATTCGGGCCAAGTTGCCGAAATGAGCAAACTTTAGCAGTAACTGAGTTAGTGTAAGAGTGAGCTATATCATTTCACTATTTGGGAGAGCTAGGACAGTTAGATATTTTTTTTGTGCTGTTGGCCTGTAGGCTGAATTATAAGTGCGTTTTGAGTACGATTCTGCCCTTACTTTTCCCAAAAGTTAAAAGAAATAGATCTTTATAACTCAAACAAGCAAAAGTCTGTTCACTTGTGTGACTCGGCCTGTGTTTTAGGAAGCCTCGATCTGAACCGATAAAAAAGCCTTCCTTCTGACCGGAGTCAGCGTCATTGATGAGCCAAACAAGAAGACAGTCTCAAAAGCCTAAGAGCAACACACTAGGTCCTAAAGACGGAGGACAGACTTTTTTTTTTTTAATCTTTTTATAGAGGAAGGAGAGAGAGAGAGAGAGAGAGAGAGAGAGAGAGAGAGAGAGAGAGAGAGAGATGGTGTTCTGTCAACACGGAGGTCTCTCGAGAATCGGATATAAGGAAACGACACAGGTATAAATTAGATGTGACTTTGACGTGGCTACATAGCCATCTGTTAAGATTTGCCGGAAACTTAGGAGACGTTCAACTGTGGAAACCATCGAAGCAGGAACGCGATTGTTTGCACGACCTGTTTTCCATATATCGGTAGTCTATGTTATGTATAAAACCCTTTTTTTTTTCTTTTCCAATAAGGGCTTCTCTTTAGGAAGCACCTGCCGAGGTAGGTTTTTTTCATACTCCTCCATTAACTATGACATGCACTCAGTCACTTGAGAATTTTAAATAGGAACTTGCAGCACATTAATTTTATCTGGGGACCGAGTATGCGTAAAAGATCTTTTGTGTGTGTGTGCGTGCTCTCTGGGATGCGGAAAGGCTGTCAGTTTTGTCACATTCTCTTCACTGTAGCTTCAGATTGTGTTTTCTATTATCGTTGTCATCATTATCATTTGAGATGTGGATATTTTCGTTCAGTGATTTTTAACTAAACTCAGTAAGTATCTGGAGAGCGTGGTATGTCGAGATCATGACCAGATGTGCTGAGCAAAGCTTTAGATCTAGATTCTAGTGTCTACATCCTAATTTCTACAACGTTTTTTGCTGTTGCTCAGAATAAAAAGTGATTCTCATCTGGCCACTAAACTGCATCCTATTCTTTTCGTCCGGATTTTTAGTTTCGGAAGAGGGCTAGAAGTTATTATTATTATTATTGGAATCGGTTTAATTCATTTTTAAAGACGACATTATGTTCCGAGATGTCGTATGATCCTGTGTAAGCTTCTTTCTTTCGAAATAATTGTGAACTTCAAACGCATGAAAAGAACTCCAAATACAGAGGTATCGGTCAGCGCTAGTTAGGATCTTTGAAAACTTTCCATAAGCAAAACTAAATTGGGATTTTATCGATTATTTTATTTCAATCAAAACTTGTGGGGAAAGTGCGGTTTTTTTTTACCCGGATTAATAGATCATAATGATGATGATAATAATAAGTATAATTATGATGATGATAAGAAGAAGAAGAAGAAGAAATTATATTTTTATAGCGTACTTCTTTGACAAAACATGCACAATGCGCTTATAGTCAAGTGGGTTTAATCCGTTATAGCTACATACAGATATTTGTAACAAAAGCGAAAGAAATATGATTAAGCACAGTCAATCAAATTAAATTACAATCATGTAGGTCGTATGAAGTTGAAACGTTTCCGATCACCGATATCTTTGCAAGAATAATGTAACTGTTCGCTCGCTCGCGCTCTCTCTCTCTCTCTCTCTCTCTCTCTCTCTCTCTCTCTCTCTCTCTCTCTCTCTCTCTCTCTCTCTCTCTCTCTCTCTCTCTCTCTCTCTCTCTCAAACACACACAAACACATGTGAGTATAACCAGATCTGCATCCGCAGAGCAAGAGCTTCATAAGTCAAGCCTAGCAAAGCTTGGGGTTCTGCGCTTTTCTTCTCAATAAACGTGCGGCTGCTTTAAAACATGACAGTAAATGTTTTAGTTTTAACGATAATTTTATTTTCAGGCCTGCGTGAACCCACCGTTACAGTTTACACAAATATGTATATATAGAGCTAGGATTAATAATGTACTCTTAACAAATCGGGGAGGGAAGAAAATTGTAGGGAAAAGTTTAGGTCGAGAAAGCAACTCATTGTTCGGCTGGTTTTGTTTGGTTTGCCCATGCCTTGGTCTAAAAAATCGTTCGTTTTTGGGCAGTCTTACTCAGTTGAAAGTTTTTACGCGTAAAGCTAACATTGCAAGTCCATATGGCGAAGTGTAAGGTATTTTGATAACGAACATTCCATCCCGAGTAATGTTTCTTCATCTCCCCCCCCCCCCCCACCCCACACCCCCCCCTTTTCCTCTGAGGTTAAGACCTTCGGTGTCTCTGCGGTACTAGAATTTTCTTCTTTTTCAAGAGTGGCCTCTATATCTGCTGTGTGCCTGGAGTGTTTCAAGAGCTGTTCAATTGTCCATTGACACCCATAGCGTAAGTGAAAACCACATTCTAACAGGTGAATTTGTCATACTCACATTTGATCTGTATGAACTTTCTCTGTTCCTCCCTTCCCCCCCCTCTCTCTCTCTCTCTCTCTCTCTCTCTCTCTCTCTCTCTCTCTCTCTCTCTCTCTCTCTCTCTCTCTCTCTCTCTCTCTCTCTCTCTCTCTCCCTTCCCTCCCTCCTCCTCTCTCTCACGTTCTCTAATTCTGCATCACTATTTTGTCTATTTGTGTCTCCCATACTCTTTTTTTTTTCTCTCTTTCTCTCCCTGTCCCTCTCACGCTTTCTCTACTTTTGTCTCTCTACTCTCTCTCTCTCTCTCTCTCTCTCTCTCTCTCTCTCTGTCTGTCTGTCTGTCTGTCTCTCTCTCTCTCTCTCTCTCTCTCTCTCTCTCTCTCTCTCTCTCTCTCTCTCTCTCTCTCTCTCTGTCGCTCTCTCGCTCACTTTCTAATAAATAACATTGTTCGACGTAAGTTAAGCTCCTTCCTATTCGTTATGGAAAATCTCTGCCAGTACTCATTTACACTATCATTAGTTGTACGGTTTGTGATTTCCCCAATTCTGGATGAATGATTGGCGTGGAAACTGGACCGCCAAACTGCAACTGACCCTTAACGGAATGTTTAACATTTTACAACCTTTTTTGTAAGCTTCCCACGAATAACAAAGTTACTGAATTACCATCCTTGCAGGATGTGGTCGACAGATACAATCTTGTGTAGCACCAGAGAAGATATAGATACATTTTTATGTGTTTCTACATCCTCTCCGTTGCGCCAGCCCAGCTCTTACGGGCGGGTGTTTTTTGACAAGAACGAGAATAGTGATTGGGAAAAGATGGCCTAGCGCCTAAACAGCACATCAGCTTCATGTCCCATTCAAAGATAATTTAATAATCTGCGGTCTTTTTAATGGGAAAATCATAGGAAATTTTACTAATGCGAGAACCGTAGGCCTTTAGAGCATAAGAGACAGTACCGTGTTTTGTTTTCAACTTGTTTTTTGTTTGTATCTTTGAATGTGTTTTCGGACGTTTTGGTCATTTATGTTTTTGCTGTTTAGATTTTGTTTTCACGTGTGTGTATGTGTGTATGTATTTCTGTGTGTGTGTGTCTTTTCCTGAGGATATATATGGCGTTCATGACTTTCAGAGAAACCCAACAACTTGTATAGTGATTAATGGTTTTCTAATTTGACACTTTGGTTTACAGACCTAAGATTATAATTATTCTTTATTTGTATTGACAGTGCATGCCTTCTCAAAATGATTATTTTTGTATTTGCTAGCTTTTTTTGCATAGATTTTTTTATGCAAGCACTGATTTTAGCTCATATATCAGTTTGAAACGACAAACACTTTTTGAATTACGTATGTCATTACATTCCTTATTGAAGGCCTGTAAGTGCTTTGTTGATGATCCCAACATACTCAGCTCTAAGTTTTGGACCTGCCTGATGTCCCGCTTTATACATCCTATGATAATAGTATTGGCATTCGCCCCTTTGTGATGACTTTTATAAAGTAATATTTGATCCCGCATGATTCCATGTCCATTCATCTTCGATTTCTCTTCTCAAACCGCTTCCATCGAGCAGGGGAGAGAGCCTGAACGACGCAAGTTTTGCCGGAAGGTTTGTCTTAACATCACATTAATAATTATTTCTTCCTCTCTCCCCTTTTCGTTTCGCATCTCATTGTTGTCAATTATAGTAATATAACCCCCTTCTTTTTTCGTTTCCTTCCTCACTATTGTCAGTCACAGTAATATTACTTACACTTTCACCCCCACCCCTCTTTTTCGTTCCCTTTCTCACTATTGTCATGTCAATAATAATTGCCCCCCCCCCCCCCCCTTTTCGTTTTCTTTTCTCACTATTGTCAATGTTGCTTCTGGTGAGCATTAATATTTCACGCGTAGATGATGTTTTTTTGTTTCGATTTTTTTTCTGATTAGATATTTAGAAAATGTCAGTTTATATAATTATGTCTACATAGCCTCAGATCACCTCTTTCCCCTTGCCCAAACACGTTCATTACTTCATCGTGTCCAGTTTTATCTTCTTCACCCTTTCTCCCTCCCCACTCCTCCCCCCGTTTTTTTAAACAGCTCCCTACACGGATTCCTTATTTTTTTTTTTTTTTAATGTACGGTATTGAATTCTGTGATTTTAATAATGTGCGTGAACAAAACATGAACAAAATTTCTTTAATAGTAATGGTAAGCAGTAAACGCTTTGTATTTTTTTTTAAAGTCATTAACCATTTCTTTTCTTGTATAATAGAATATTATCGGTGCTTTCTCTTGTTCTTATTATCATTCTTTCTTTACAGGCTGTGTTCTTCTCCAACTGAATCGTGTTTTGGTTGTTTGTTGATTTTTAAAGCACATGCATTGCGCCTGTATCTACTTCAGCGCTTCAAGCATTTTTTTCCTTTTGTGTGTGTGTGTGTGTTAGTTTGTTTTATTTCTTTGTGTATATTGTAAATTTGTTGTGATTTTGTTAGTATAAAGTTGAGCATGATCGGTGTTTTATGTTGTTTCTCCTTCCTTTTGTTTTTATCAATATGCTATTTGGTCAATGCATATAGCTTTCTGCATTTGTATTTACTTTCATTCCGTTTTTTTTTTTTTTTTTTTTTGTTTGTTGATTTTTTTTTCTTGTGTTATGATTTTATTTGTCACAGGATCTCTATTTAAAGAAAATGAACATATTTTATTTATGTCTTGATTTTAATCATCCGTTCCCATTATTCTTTAGTTTTCTTTTTTTTTTTTTTTTCCATAAGTAGTTTGGCCGATTCAAAGGTCAAAATAATAAAGAATTCACTAAATCTACTATCATCATGTGCATTTGAAGTCGACAGTTGCACAATGTTGCATTTACATAATTATAAACTTGATAAACCAAATCTTTGAGAAAATTGAACATGCATATGAATGGTCGGACTCAAAAAGAATTGCCTCCTAAGATCAAGGTTTAGTGGACTCCAAGGTAGCGGAAACAAGTTACGTCCTAGCTTTAATCTGTTACTTTTGCTGCATGAGTCGTCATTTCTAAGATGTTGACGCTTTATTCTTTCATTTCCCTTATAATGCCATTTGCTCAACTCAGCCTCTATCTCCCTCATTTTCTCTTCCACTCTCTTCCTTCCTTTCTCTCTCTCTCTCTCTCTCTCTCTCTCTCTCTTGCTCTCTTTCTCTCTCGATATGTCTCTCTTCCTCTCTCTCTCTCTCTCTCTCTCTCTCTCTCTCTCTCTCTCTCTCTCTCTCTCTCTCTCTCTCTCTCTTTCCCTTGCTGTCTCGACGTCTCTTATTCCGAATTCTTTGAACGTCAAATAAAAATACAGTAAGCTATTTTTATAAGCTCATGAAGTCGATGCGAATATTCTTTAATAAAACTTACGCACAATTAACATAAAATTGTTTTCTAAATGGGAAGAAGGCTTTTCATTCAGCCTGTGTTTCCTGCCTTGCCTCGTGTTTTCTAATTTTATTCCTGATGTTTAACTCACCAAGGCTAAGTTGAGTTAACTTTGTTTTCCTCCTGCCGTTGACCTTTCTTACATCCTGTGTGTGTGTGAGAGAGAGAGAGAGTCGAGGGGGCTCCCACGGGCTCTCGCAAGGCACTGGGGAGGGGGGGGGGGAGTCACGCGAGACGGCGCTGAAGAAACCGTCTACGTTCCTCTTGGAAAGACATGCATGCTAAAATTATGGTTTAGAACGGTGTGGATGTTTCGGAGGAAAGCAAAATTTGGTTTGAAGGCTTCCGTGGTAATGACAGGATTACATTTATATCTAACCCTGCCCCGAGTCGAGTTTTCCCCCCTCGCATACATGCGTGCTAAACTGTGCGTGAGTCTAGCTTGGTGCTGACGTTACTGCCGCCTGCGGTATAACTTGTTGACACGTATGGGAATCTTGATTGAGAAACTCGCCGTTCCGAAGTTCCGACTCTTTATAAACAAATTAATTAGGGTTAACGAAGGTCAAGAATTTTGTATGGAAATAAGGGTCAACTTTCTGATCTTTGTCAGTATAGAATCAGCTGAAGTTGTTAAATGAAGCTACCTTGCCTAGCTTAGGAGGGCGGTTACATTCTGAACTCGTCAGACAGTCTAGCGAAAATTGGTTCGTTGTAGTGTGAGAGATGGATATAGTGCTGGTAGAGACCTTTGTGTAATGAAGGTATTTATTCTCCTCTGAAACAGGCCCGATTGTGTTCTTGGTGTGTGGGCTAAGTGGCTGGTTACACTTAGTCACTGGTAACACCCACAATAGTGTTCTTGATCCCGTCCGCTTGTCCTGTCGTTTTCTCGAGCTGTTGCTCATGTGTGTGGCTGTCTGGTTCGAGTGTTGGCTTTTCGCCGGTTTACATCTAAATAGTTTAGACTAACCACACCTCGCTATGTTCACATTTGTAATAACAGTAATGGTGATTATGATGACGACGATGACGATAGTAGTAGTAGTAGTAGTAGTAGTAGTAGTAGTAGTAGTAGTAGTAGTAGTAGTAGTAGTAGTAGCAGTCTTTGTTGTGGCAGTAGGAGTATTGATAGAATGAACGTGGAAGGAGGAGGAGGTGGAGGAGAAGATGAAGAAGAGAGGGAGAAAGACTGAGAACCACTCACCATGGGACCCGGTAGTTCACTAGAGAGTGAGAGTGTCAATGTTTCAGATCACGAGGGGCAAGGGTGGGTGAGGAGCAGGATCCTGGCAGTAGGAGGGAGGGGTGGCCTGGAACCGTAAGCTACACAGTGTTGTGAAGACTCTCTTAGTTTCTACCAGAGACTCGCCACCACACACTCGCTCTGTGAAAAAAAAAAACAAAAAAAAAAACACACACAAACACACACGATCCCAATCCAGTGCTCACGCTCTGAGACCAGTGGTGGTTCTGTGACTAGTCGCCTATTGTGTTGTGTGCAGCAGGGGACTGGCCTAGTTGTTGTGATCTTTGTTTGTCTTGGGGTGAAACAACTAGGAACACAATCACACGCCACAAGCTCCGACACATGGGGGTCACATTTCAGTGAGTTGTCAGGGTTGTGTTGTGTCAGGATTTTCAAGATAAGTGTGATCTATTTGGTAAGAGATTGTTTTGTATTGTAAAATCTAGATCAAGATAGAATCTAGATCTAATTCTTACAAAAAAAAAGTTCCGCTTCAAAAGAATCGACATTTAGATCTAGATCTAGAATCTAGATCGAAGAAGTAGGCTATTTCTAGATCTAAATTGTTACTAGATCTAGATTTAGATCTAGTTCTATCTTTGAATAATTTCAGCTAGTTTTTTTTTTCACCGCTATACAGTTTTTAACGAGGTAGGAAGACTTCATTTTATCAGTGTAGTCCTAGATACCGGTAATTAAAAAATTATGCCGAACTAGATCTAGATCTAGATCTAGCAGAAATATTTGTATAATTATCCGCGGATTGATTATACAGCAACGTAAGTTGAAATCAAAGCAATGCAAATTAGTAGTGCCCTATGTAATATTTTCATTTTTTTGTACTACACATTCGATTTCTGAATTAGTTTTAATGTGGTTTTGAAGTTGCTGAAAAAAAGGAGATATTTATTTTGTAGATCATTTGTTACAACTTTGTATAGTGATTACTCAATCGTGAAATAGATTTTTAATGTGTATAGTTTTTTTTTTACTAAGAGAGTTTGTCTGCGGATGTAAGGTTATCTTGAAAAATCGGAAAAATCTTGTCAGTTCGCGCCTTTTACATAAGGATTTGTGAAATTGATATAAAGGGCTAGCCGCGACCATTAGTCACTCTATTCAGATTGTTTTTAAGTACAGACTACAGTGTGTTCAGTTTGCGTACACAGATGGGTCGTTCTATCTTTTACGGACTCTCTCTCTCTCTCTCTCTCTCTCTCTCTCTCTCTCTCTCTCTCTCTCTCTCTCTCTTTCTCTCTCGCTCTCTCTCTCTCTCTCTCTATCCCCTTTTTCCATTCACTCCTCCCCCCCACACACACACACACTTTCTTTAAAGCTCCGCCCTAGCACTCTTCCACTTTCTTGTTTTTCTCTTGTGGAGCCTCTGGCCTTTTAAGTAATAATAAAAAAAAATCTAGATCTAGCTTCGAAGCGTGTGTCACGTCCCGTTTTTTGTTTTTTTTTTGTTTTTGTTTTTGTTTTTTATTTTATATACACAATTTCTGACGTAGCTATCTCCGCGGGATGAATAACCCAGTTTCTTGAAAGTTTCAAGTAGATCTCTATCTTTTAATAAATTATGCCAGCTTGGCTGGCATCGCCAATCCCAAACCTAGCAGTTTCTCTGAGTAACTGCCCTTGAGAGAGGCGCGATGACTCATTTTGCCTTCCTAGACCTTTTTTTATTCTCTTCGTATTTATTTACAATGGGGTCTGTTCTTTGTCCATATCGCTTAGGATAAATTGGTTTATCTTGTGAACAATCATGGTTCCATCAGTAGACAGAGCTTGTAGGCATGATTAATTCTCTTTCTGTGGATCAAAACTTTCTCTTTTCCCTCTCTCCTCTTCTCTCCTCTTCTTTTATTTTTTTTTTTTTTTTGGCCCTCTTTCTCTTTACTTATCTCTCTCTCTCTCTCTCTCTCTCTCTCTCTCTCTCTCTCTCTCTCTCTCTCTCTCTCTCTCTCTCTCTCTCTCTCTCTCTCTCTCTCTGCCTTCTCTTCTCTTCTGTCTTTCTCTTTTTCTCCCTCTATCGCTATTTCTTTCTCTCTTTTTTCCCCCTATTTTAATCACTCTCAATCTCTATCTTGTCTGCTCTCTCTCTCTCTCTCTCTCTCTCTCTCTCTATCTATCTATCTATCTATCTATCTATCTCTATCTCTCTCTCTTTTCTCTTTCTCTCCCTCTCGCTCTCGCAATCTCTTATCTTTTTTTTATTTTCTCTCTCTCTTTCTCTTTCTCTATCTCTCTCCCCCCCCTCTCTCTCTCTCTCTCTCTCTCTCTCTCTCTCTCTCTCTCTCTCTCTCTCTCTCTCTCAAGTGTCAGATCTGGTATCAGCTAATTTAAGATGAGAGCTTCGCGTAAAATGCTCATTCACGTAGATGATTTCACTCGCCTCTCCTTTGATTTTCAAACAAACTTTTTTTTAAAAAAAAATAGCATCATAAAATATCCTCGTCTTAGAACAAAACCCGGCTAGATTTCGCTAATTAATATTTTTCTCTGATCTCGTCACATACTAAAAATACTATGTACCAGCTAGCTATGTAATTATTACCGTAGTGGAGACGAAGAGACGGGTAGTAGAGGCGAGGCTCGAAGCACAACCGTAACCGTATTCTTGTGCAGTATCTGAGAGACGGGTATATGACTAGGACAAGGAGACCAGAGTCACAGAGGGCATAACCGAGTAACCGTATTCTTGGGCAGTATGGAAGAAGGGGTAGAGCATAACCGAGTAACCGTATTCTTGGGCAGTATGGGAGAAGGGGTAGAGCATAACCGAGGAACCGTATTTTTGGGCAGTGTATTAAAGAAGGGTTAGAGCATAACCGAGTAACGGTTCTTCCTGTACAATTGCCTTGTTCAGTCCACACTCCACAGGAAGTCGGCAGAATAGCAGCGGTACTTATCGTTATTTAATACATTCGGTAAGGTTCAAATGTCAACTCAGATAAAGGTTGGCGCTGTATCTGTTGACGTCACGAAGTTAGAAGAGTCAGCCATTATTATTTTATCGCCGAAAACCGTAGGTAGGCCATTACCAGCAGTGGTGTTTCTAATTATAGTAACAATAAGCCGTCGCATATTTATGATCTATCAGTCGTGCTCCGGGCAGCTGCTGCTGTCTCGAGAAATCTGTTACTGTCTATCTGAATCACCCTCGGGTAATTACAGTGAGTTTCGACTGGGATTGGAAGGTTTCGGGTTTATTCCGAGTGAGTCAGGGCGAGGGTTGTTATCCTTCGAGAATACATATAGATATGTAAAATAACCATATTGTATGATCTAAATGAAAAAAAAAGAGATAAGGTAATATCATGTATGGGAAATAATCATATATTGTAAGATAAAAGGTGAACTAAGATATAAGATATTATCATGTATGTGAAATGATCATATTGTAAGATAAAAGGTGAACTAAGATATAAGATATTATCATGTATGTGAAATTATCATATTGTAAGATAAAAGTTGAACTAAGATATAAGATATTATCATGTATGTGAAATAATCATATTGTATGTAAGATAATACCGTCCCATTTCGGAAATTTCGGCTTAAACGTGGTTTTGACAGACCATAAACAACACACGAACATAATTATGATTTTAAATTTGCTTACATAAATTTGTTAAGAGTAAAATACACCCCACAAGGTTAAATCAACCCGAAGGAAAAATCATACTAACCTATATTATGTTAGAAAACTATTATAACACGGGAAGTAAATTTGCTATTATTGTATAGATCGGCCCAACTGACCCTAAGCTTTAAAATTGTATTTCCTAATGAACATATTCGTGTTCAGTGTGTCAAATTCATTAGGTTTTATTCGTCGCAAATAAATACTTTTCAAGATAAAAGCATTTTTATGTTGCTCTAAAATCCCATTAAACTTCAAGTATCGGTTTCGTCGGGAAACATTCAATTGTGAAGCCCGACGTGAGGTGGGCCGATATCTGCTATTTTGCCGTAAATTTTACCCCAAACATCAATCATCCTAACATCGGACTTAATTCTCAGTGGATACGCGGCTGGGGGCTCAACAGAATGCATCATATCGTCGGTCCTGGATTTTGATGATCTTGTGAACTATCTCTGATCGTGACTGCTTCGCTCAGTCCCTTGTGTTAAAGTTGCGCCCTACGTTCCGTTTCTTGATAACAGCAGCAAAGCTCTCATTCGCACATAACTGGTGAGCTCTGTAGTAGTTAGGAATTGCTTTTGTGTGGAGGTACTAGGTAGTTGATGTATTTCTTGCAGTCTGGTTTATCCATAATGGCGGTACAATGGTAGAATTCTATCTCGGTGATTGTGACAGGTGAAGTTGTTTTGGGACTTCTGCAATTCTTTGCCCGTGAGAAACAAAGAAAGTATTGAGACTTGTGGCGT